>JARKHS020010777.1:0-62654 GCA_030143305.2 Amblyomma americanum
AAACAAAATACAAGCTTATAAACACTCAAATTTATAACATTTGCAGGCACTTTTCAAGCATCAGTAAATAATTATGATTAACAGCCTCGCTATTAAGTTTGTTCCATTCCGTAACTGTCCTCGGGAAAAAAAGAATGTTTAAAGCAGTTATTTCGCGCGTTCAAAGGGGTTATTGTTAGTACATGCCTTTGTCTCGTGTTATAACCTGAGGAGTAAGCAAAATAATTAGAAGTATTAACTTTATAATGACCTTTTATAAGCTATAAAAAAACTTTAATCGACAAACACGATTGCGCTCAACGACTGGGGTAACGCACTTCGCCTCACGAGCTCACTTACAGATGCACGGCCATGTGTGTTAAAAACAAAACTAACTACATTATGCTGTATTCGCTCTAATTTGTGAATGTTTGTTAACGTGAAAGGGTCCCATATGATTGCAGCATATTCTAGTAACGGACGGATGAGGGAATTGTACGCCAATAGACAAACACTAGGTGAGGATGACTTTAGTGAACATCTCAAGAAAAAGAGTTTCCGCATTGAATTTGCTATGACAGCGGCTATATGTTTTGACCACGAAAGGTTCTTAGTAATCCATAGGCCAAAATACTTATACTCTGTCACCTCTAATAATCATATGTTGTTAGTACCGTACACAAAATGGAAAATTATTTTCTTGTGTGTAATTTTCACAACGACGGTTTTTTGAAAATTAATGCCCATCTGCCATTTGTTGCACCACGCAACCACCTTCGCAGGGTCATTATTTAGACGCACCTGGTCGTAAACTGAAGACACCAATTGGTACAATATACAGTCATCCGCGTACAGCTTCACTCAGACTAAAATATTTGCCACAATTTCATTAATAAACAATAGAAATAAGAGTGGCCCCAAAACGGATCCGTGGGGGATGCCAGACATAACCCGGACACTGCTAGAAGAAATATTGTTTAGAGTGACGAATTGACACCTGTTCGAGAGGTAAGCTGTAATCCATGTAAGTATCCGGTCGTTTTTAATATAATAACTTAATTTATGAATTAGTTTGCTGTTTGTTTGTTATCAAATGCATTGCGGAAATCCGTGAATATTGCGTCTGTTTGCTTTCTCTGATTAATCGACTGAGCAAATTCATGTACAGTTTAAACTAACTGTGTACTTGTAGAAAACCCACGCCTGAAACCATGCTAAAAATCTGTAAGAACTTTGTGCTCTTCCAAGGAACCTAATATATGATTATGAATTATATGTTCTCAAATATTAACATTATGGTCAAGTAAAACTCTAGTTTGGACGAGTTGGTTCATGTTGAAAGAAAAACAGGTAATGGCGCAAGAAACGGGGACACAGAAGGCACACAAAAGACAGGACTGACATTATGTCGACGTTAGAGATATAGGTAGGTAATTCTCGATGTGTGCTTTTTCTGGTTTTGTGTAGAGGTTTAGTCGCGACTGTCCTCCAGTCATCCGTTAAAGAACCGTCATGTAAAGATCTGGTGAATATTACTGTCAAGTATTTTGTGCACCACTCCGCATAACGCTTAAAAATGTGTTTGGTATGTTATCGGGACCTGGTGATTTTTTAACATCAAGGTTCAAAGGAACGTTAAAAACACCAGTTTCCGAAATTACATCAGATATGGCAGCGAGTGCTGCAGAAAAGTTGGGCAGACAACCATTGCTTTCTGTGAATACCGACTGAAAGAATTTGTTGAACGCAGAACAAGCAACAGCCTCATTACGCACACATTTGCCTTCTGATCACAGAGCTGTGCTGCTGAGCTTGATAAGGTTCTGGATAGGGAGCGTAACGAATGAACGGATCATCTGATAATTTACTAAGGCCCACTAGCATCGAAATATAAAAGCGAGTATTTTACCCCGCCACGTGTTCTGCCGCAACGAGACCTCTCTTGGGCGTTCGCGGCGGAGCTGCATCGCGTCAACAACTAACGACTCCGGATGTTTTGTTCGTGCCTTGTTTATTTACTTATGTTGTGTTTTTGTTTGTTTTTCCATATGCGCAAGACCACACACTTAGATCATGTAGAAACAGCCCTGCACACAGACTCGTCCAACTCATCCTCGCACTTAGCAACCCCCTCCGAAACGAGTATAGCCCTAAGGTGACTTCACTGAATCTAATGGCTTATGCTTTGTATCATGAATGTGGCGCTTTCTGTGGTCTGCCGCACACTGAAGAGGTCCTTTTTCGTCACTATGCAGCACCTCTGCCATTTAGGTGACATCTCTGGGATGACTTTAGCGCCTTGACGACCCATGTGTGGAACTCACTTGCAGTATTGGGCGCTTTTTTATCTTTCTTTTATCTCTATTTTATCGCTCTCTCTCTCTTCCCTTCTTTTGTCACTTGTTAGGGCTGAGCATCGGAACCTTTTACGATGTCCCAGCGTAGCTTCCACAAGAAAAGTGGGATTTGCCCATTCGGCTTCCGTCCCCGCGAAAATGTCGTCCCGATTTCTCCTTCCCATCCTTCGCTCCTAATATTTTGGCGCCAAATAATCGTCCTTGCAGCTTCCGTCGCTTTTTCTTTTTTTCCACAAAGGCGGTTTGATGTGAGCCTGTGCTTGACGTCAAGCTATTTATACGCCCTTCGATAAATGGTGACAAAAAAAGAAGTCGCAGATCTAATACCGTTCTGGGCGGAACACGTGAGGACGCTGTGGAAATGAGAGATGTAATGCCTCTGAGTTATTAGCGCCATTGTCGCTTTGTTTTCTTTTTATTCCCTAGGAACTAATCCTGAGGCGTTGTCCCTTGCAGCGACAAGCGCAGTTTCCAACGACGGCGCTTTTTATTTTTATTTTTTTTTGTTTATAACAATGTGCGTCGCATAGCGCAGTTTATCGAGTATGATAAGAAAAGAAAGAAGAAGCGGAGAAATGTTTCGACGTGTTTTTAAGTCTTTATATAGACTAATTGAAGGCAATGACAGCCACTGAAAAAGACTGTCTGGAATTAAGCTGCGCCCCGTCTTTCGTGCACATCAATCTCACCGCAGGGACTTGCTATACTGACGTGAGTTTTGAGAAATATGGGCATAATTTTTACGCCTGCTTGTCCGTAGATAAGCACGGTGGGGATCAGGGAAAAATTGACAGAGACGCCCAGATAGGCGAACATTTCCATCAGTCAGTTTTGACTCCCCCGCCGTTATCTTTGGACCCTTATTCAGCGAAAACTTTGCACGCGTTACAACACCTAGGCAACTTTCACAGCTGCACAGAGTCAGGTGGAGAGTCTATAGGAAATCAGCAGAGATGAACTGGACGTAGCTGGTGCAGGAGTGTGCCAGTTGGAAAACAATGGGCAATCCCCTTTTGAATCGCAGTGGACGCACCCGGAATAATGATGATGATGGCGACGAGCTCAACATTCCCGGAGTACCTAAAGTGTTACTGCAACTGCCACACCGTATTCTTCAGTTAAAGCGCCTCGACCTCGAACTTATGCATGGCTACTAGACGTCCAAAAGGTAAGAGACGAAGAGGAACAGGTGCCGCCCGCGTAGTGGTTCCCTTAAAAAGTGCTCCAGTTTGCGCGGTTTGAGCGTCTGTCTTCACGCCGGCAACGCTCCTAACTTGCCTATCATCCACACTTGTTCTTTGTGATGTCCCAGAAAGTTCTCGAATGCAAGTGCGCCCTTGATTTCGATTCACATCACTGTAAAATAATTCGTCATGAACTCGGCAGCAGAAGGAAGCAAAAAAACAGCCTTAAGCGTGTACCTTACTCCTGTTAATCAACCACGTGCCAGCTGGCCCAGATTTCGACTCTCCTGCGGAGACATAGTTGCTGGCACGACAAACAGAGCACCTCTTTCGGAGGATGGGACGTCGTAAGCAAGGGGAAGCAGGAAGGGATGCCGTAGGAGCCCCTGACGGAATAGTAAGAAGCGAGCCCATGTGCTGTAACCGAGGTGCTTTAAAGAGCGGCACGTCTCCGGCGTAAGGCTTTGACCGTCAACGACGCAATTTCGTCGACCCAAGTACCCTCTGCGTATTCCAGTTTACTTAAGAAGATTTAAGAAGGGTGAACAAAAAAGAAATACTAATAGGTATGTCCGCCCAGTATTTCTCTCCTGAACGGCGGAAGACGAGAGTAAAAATAATAATAAAAAACGGCCGAAAAACACGAGAGAAAATTTTCTGCCATCAAAACAAATTTTCCGTACTGTTTTTCTTCATGAGTTTATAATAACAATAGAATTTAGTGTGGTTGCTACAAAAAAAAAGCGCTACAGAACTACACGCTACATGAGGGTACCACATAAAAAGCTACAGTATACTAGAGAAGAAGTCTTCGAAACTTCATAAAAATTATCGTTACTACAAAAGGGCAAAACATTTTGTTTTATTTTTGACACGGTTCCCTCGTTCTTTTTTTTTTTTCATTCGGAATGGGCAGGAAAAAATGCAGTGAAAAGGTAAAGTAGCGTTCCTGCCTCCCCCCAAACACGGGCGGTGCGACAGCTTTACGAGCGCTCTTCGCATTTCAATAACTTTCCAGCGGCCGTTTTGTGGAAAAATAGCCAGGCCATAAACACCACTCTCGGTTACAAGCGCCGTCGCATTCTCCCTGTATAGTGGGCTCCTGCAGGAGATATTTCCTTCCAGGCCCTTGACACATCGACGACCTGCGAGCCTGTAGTCTTCGTGCCCAGCTGTTGGGTGCCTGTACTGCTTAAAGCATTCGCATAGGTACTCTTCCAGGTGCCAGGTAATGCGTCAAAGAGACAGTGGCCGTGGTTGGGCGGAAGGTGGGGATTTAATACTTCGGAAAAGCATGTCTACGACCTGCAAGTTGCATCGCGACCGTATGTTCGTGAACGCCAGTCAAAGCAGGAAAAACGGGCCCACCATGACGCCGCAGTGTTTCCGTTACGTTGGGTTAAGTTTTGTAAGGCTTTCGGTGTGAGGCTTTCGGAGTATATGTAGCCCGGTAAGGAAATACAGAGGTGCGTAGCGCACCATATAGGATCTCCGTCCATATTTTCCTCGGGGCAGGTTAGAAAAATAAAATGAGCCGACGCTGAGGCAGCGATCGAATATCGAGCGTTACTACACCTAACACAGGTCGCCAGTTCGAATCCCTGCCGCGAGCTGGACTTAACTAGTAAGTTTATGCTGCACGAAACGTAAAATCCTATTCCACCACCCTGAACACTGTGCGACAACCGGTTGAGTCGCAATGTTCATATGAAGATTCATAAAGGCATGGAATTTGGGGTACATAGGTCGCCGGTTCGAATCCCTGCCGCCATCTAGACTATATCTTAACTAGTAAATTCATGCTGCATGAAACACTAAATCGTATGACACCATCCGGAACAATGTGCGGCGAACGGTTGGCCCACAAATTTTACACGAATGTCGGGACTAAGTGGCCTGACTATGACACACATTATATATATATATATATATATATATATATATATATATATATATATATATATGGTCGAGATGGTTTAGCTTCCAGTCGTGGTGCTCGGGCGTCATGCTGCCGCCTGTTATTTTATTCCATTATGTAACCACCACGGTTACCATGGCAATCCCTTGGAGGCCGCCATCTTGGATTCTATCGGTGGAATCAGCATAGCTAGGAGGCTCGAAACGCGATAAGTAGAGCTGACGCTCTAAAATTTCTCCATTTCATGAGCTTAAGAAACTGTCCCTTCTCGAATGTCCTTAATTGCTTTTAAACTTTTCTGTAGGGCAGCATAGTGCTTCAGTGTTGGCACATGTTACCGGTTCGATCCAAATTTTGTGCTTTGCAGCGCAAAACACAGCTTTGAATTTTGTTTTTTTAGAAATCAGCCAGGCGTGGTGCACAGTCTACAGTGTGTAAAGGACAGAAAACCCCAATGCCTCCAAAGAAAAGCGTCTCAGATTTCGCTTTGAGGTCTTCATACCGGCTTAGTGCAGACGAAGGGGCTCAGCCCTTTGTTAAAGCCAAGAAAGTGGACATGAGCGCGCTTGCGAAAGCAGCCACGTCGCCGTCTGGTGCATTCTAAGCTCATCTCTTATGGTTTCAGGGCATTAAGAGGAGCATAACAACGTCATTATAGGGCATCGTCCCTAATGATGTACTGCCTTGCGAAATTTCGCGCGGTTTTGCATTGTCTGTCTTCAATCGCTGTTGAACATTGGGCACATAGGGTATATGGGTTAACAAGCTGCACTACCTAGGCGTATTGTTGAAGGGCTAGCTCATGAAACAAAAATTTAGCACATTTATCGGGATATTCTATGCTGCTTATGCTACAGAAACGCATTTGTAGGAAGCCGTACCCGTGAGATATGGTCTTTGAGTTCTGCTTCTAGAAGAAAGCGTTCCTCAGACCCAAAGTAAAGACAGCGTGCCGAAAGGCCGACACACTATCTATATCTCTCTTTCTCTGCCGCTATCTGTAGGGGTACGCAAACCGAGCCGCGACCTCCTCCCCAGTCCTCAGCTCGCGACCATTACAAAAGAATCCTGGACAATTACAAATTGACGCGCAAGCGCTACCCCCCCCCCCCCCCCCCTCTCGAACCAACACCATTTAGGCTAGCCTAGAGGGTGTTGTGCGAACCCGCCGCGGCGGCTCAGTGGTTAGGGCGCTCGTCTACGGAGCCGCAGTATCCGGGTTCCATCCCGACCGCGGCGGCCGCTTTTCGATGGAGGCGAAACGCAAAGGCGTCCGTGTGCTGTGCGATGTCAGTGCACGTTAAAGATCCCCAGGAGGTAGAGATTATTCCGGGGACCTCTTCCTCTATTTCTTCTTTCACTCCCACTTTCCTCCCTTCACTTAGGGCGCGGTTCCGGTGCCTACTGAGGCATGTGAGACAATTACTGCGCGATTCCTTTCCTCAAAAACCAATTTTCATTTTTTTACCACCCGCCGCACAAGGACTTGCCAGATCCACAGCCGTGTCATGGCGCAGACTACTAACTAACGCATATCCGTGCCTGCAGTGTACGGTGAAGTTCTGGGCCAGTTGGTCCGACATGTTCAAGGGTAAAAAGAACCGCGACAGGACGTAGAAAGAGAAGAGCAAAGTTGCTCTTCCGCTCATCCTGTCCACATCTCTTCCCACGTCCTGTTCCTGTCGCGGATGTTCTTGTTACCCTTATCCGTGCCTGTAGATCGCCAATAAGATAGTCTTCCGATGGGACCGTCCCTGGTGCGGGGGCAAACCATCGCTCTATCATAGTGCCGCGAATATTTGCAGTGTGTTCGTTTTTCAAATCTGCCGCCACATCACTTTATCGCTTTGTTTGCTACGCAAGACGCGACAAGATTTATCTCGATTGATCGCAGCCAGGCAGAGCTGATTCTACGTTATTTATCTATTTATTTATTTATTTATTTATTTATTTATCTTTTCCCACAGCGCCATTTGGCATTACAGTGGGGGGGTTGATACAGTAACACAGCACATAAATGCAGGTAAATACAAAAAAAGAGAAACAGTAGCCGAAGCATTCGCAAAGTAAGCAAAGAATAACAACATTGACGCAATGCGCATCTATGTACAGAATTTGGGGTACAAGAAAGTCAACTGTGTTGTTCACCCAATAAACGTGTTTTTTTAGGAGAAAGCACCAACGCAGTAGACATGCAGTAGACATGCAATTTCATACGTGTATTTCACGCAGGTATACTGCGCATTGACAGGAAGACACAGGTACACACAGTGGAACGCACGAAACGAAGAAGCAGCGCACAGATAACGACGCACCGTCTAGCTATGAAATGACGTGACACTGTTCAAAGCGGAATAAAAGGATTCATTTGATGAGATGGAAGTAACAACGGCCGGCAAACGGTTCCATTGACGAATGGTCATTGGAAAAAAAGAGTCGCTGTATGCTGCCGTCCTGCACTTGTATTCACGTACTTTTTGATCATGGTCAAGGCGTGCGGATACGTAATGTGGTATGAAGATGTATGTTTCGCGTGTAATGCCAATGTGGGAGCAGTATATGTTATGGAAAAGTTTGAGCCTCAGCTTAGTTCTCCGCTGTTCTAGCGATTCCCAAACGAGGACTTTTTTTTGCTATTGTTGCACTGAAGTTGCGTTTACATGACTTACCAAGTACGTATCGAGCCGCCAAGGACTGAACTTTCTCAAGTTTTTCTTTGTCACCTATGGTAGGAGGATCCCACACCGTGCTAGCATACTCCAACACTGACCGCACATTAGTTTTGGAAAGGAGTTCTTTGGTAGCTTGCGGGAAGGAACGAGTGTTTCGGCGGAGAAATCCTAAGGATTTGCAGGCCTTTCCAACTATATAACCAACGTGCCGATGCCAGCAGAGCGATGACGTGAAATAGACACCTAAATACTTAAATTCATCAACTATTTTCAGATTTGCATTATTTATAGTATATGTGGGTACTAGCTTTGTGCGTTTCCTCGAAAACGCCATGCACACTGTTTTGTCCAAGTTGAGATTCATTTTCCATTTTCCGCACCACTTATGAACAGTGTCAAGGTCGTTTTGAAGGACATCACGGTCAGCATTACATGTTATAATTTTATACAGGACACAATCGTCTGCAAACATCCTCATGTGTGATGCTATATTTTCAGTGATACCATTTATGTACAGTAAGAAAAGAAGAGGTCCCAAGACGGAACCCTGAGGGACGCCTGATGTTACATCAACAACATCAGATTCAGCTCCATGCACCATTACAAATTGACGTCTCGCGTGTAGATATTCACTTACCCAGGCAATTATGCGACAATCAATATTATAAGAGTAGAATTTCTGTATAAGCAAATCATGTGGAACGGTGTCAAAAGCTTTACGAAAGTCTAAAAAGATACAGTCGACAGTAGTGCTGGCATCTAAGGCTTTGGCAATGTCATGGGCAAATTCGGTCAGCTGCGTGACGCACGACAATCCTTTTCTAAAACCGTGCTGGTAGGGGTTTAACAAGCCATGGGTTTCAAGATGTTTTATAATACTTGAATACAGAATATGTTCGATAAGTTTTCAGGGAACTGAGGTAAGTGAGATAGGACGGTAGTTTGACACCTTATTACGAGGGCCGGATTTGTATATCGGAACTACTGAAGCGACTTTCCAATCGTCCGGAAGGGAACTATCTGCCAGTGATTTTTCAAATATTATTTTCAAGAATGGGGGTATTGAACTTGAGCACCCCCGAAGAAGCGCATTTGGTAAACCATCTGGGCCGGGAGCCTTAGCAGTGCTCAACCTGTCCAGTAGCATCATGATGCCATTCAAGCTAAAAAAAGGATTTTCTGAGGATGAGGCTGTAATCGTGACGGGCGAGGCTGAACCGCTGGTGGTTTTCGCTTTCTTAGAAAACACTGAGGCAAAATATGCATTGAAACACTCAGCTTTATCTGCAGCATCACTGACTTCTGTTCCAGCTTCCAGAAGAGGTGGAATAGATAAGTTATCCTTTTTGTTTCTTTTTATATATTTCCAAAGTTCTCTAGGATTTTGGCTGATTTTAATATGAAATGAATCAAAGTACGTTTTCTTCGCCTGTTTCAGTGCAGATTTTACCTCATTTGTTAGTAATTTAGGCTTATGGAATCCATTAGTAGATTGATTCTGTCTTACTGCTCTATAAGCTCTTTGCTTGCGTTTTAACAACCATTTTAATGACACATTGAACCCTGGTTTGCTTCTCTTTCTTTTTGGAGTTAATATCCAGGAAGGAACAAAGCGGTTACGGAGCTCGAAAACTTTTCTTTTAAAGCATGACCAGAACTCTGCAACGTCGTTAGCTTCAGCGATAGTTTCAAACACAACATAATAACTATCTAGTGCTAGATTAATTTCCGTTATGTTGGCCCTTTCATAATTGTAGACACGACGACTTTTAGAATATTCCTTCACGATTTCTAAATTTAATTCACATATGACAGCCTCATGATCGCTAATTCCCGGCACTACTATTGTTAACTCAACTAGTTCAGGTTCGTTTGTGAATAATAGGTCTAAGATATGCTCCCCTCGAGTTGGTTTGAGAACATTTTGGTTTAAGGAAAATAGGTTCATTAAATTTACCAGAGCCTCATTGAGCCCCCCGGTTGCTGGAATGCTAGCTTGCTGGTGCCAGTTGACGTTAGGCAAGTTGAAGTCACCGCCAATAACTAAAAAATCAGTTGTAATTAATTCAGTCAAAGAAGTCAGTGTTATAAGGGTATGAAATGCACTTCTGGGTGGCCGGTAAAATGAACAGATAGGTAAGGTTTTACCATTATGGAGCCTCAACTGACACCATACTGCTTCACACGATCCGCAATCGGTGTTTATCTGGGATGACTGAATTTTTTTGTCGACCAGGATGAACACACCCCCTCCATGGCTATTGCGATCTTTCCGGTAGCATGCATACGATTCTGGAAATACCTCACCATCGCCGATATCACTCGCCAACCATGATTCAGTTCCAATAACTACCGATGGCTTGACAGTATGGAGAAGGCTACTGAATTCATCAATCTTATTTTTGACGCTACGACAATTCACCACCAGACACGAAAGCCTCGCGAGTGTACCGTCATGTGGTCATTCAAATGGTACAACTTCGTTAGTGGCGTCATCGTAGATGTATTTGGTGTCATTGATAAGCAGCATGTCTAGCTTGAGTTTGACCTTATCAGTGCTGTCTGCTCTGCCTTTTGCGAATTCCTAAAGATGCCGTCTTTTGCGTCTTAATGTCTCCGAATAATCCTCTGACACGCTCATTCCTGTGCCTTTGAAGCTTTTTGCGTTTTGCATAACCTTCTCTTTTTCCTTAAACGAAGAAAAATGAGCTATAATCGGCCGTTTTTTCCCCTGCTTGAATTTTCCAATCCTGTGAACCCTTTCCACTTTTGAGAGCGAGAAACCGAGATTTGTTTCGCACACTTTCTTTATAGCGTCTTCTGAATCGGACAAAGTTTCGTGCGGGTTCTTATCTTCTATGCCGTAAAAAACTACGTTGTTACGCCTGCCGCGGTTTTCAAGCTCGTCAACTTTCGATGACAAGAATTTCAAGGTTTTTTGGTTACCTTCACTGGACGTTTTACATGCTTGCATTTCCGTTTCAACTTTGGCAATCGAAGCAACCCGTGATTCCAAAGAATTAATCCTGTCGGTTAGAGCTTGTAACACTGAGCTTTGTTCTATCTGATTGGTCTCGATAATTTCAAGTTGTTTTAATTTCATTTTGGCCATCTATAATCATCTGCAACGTAACTTCTGAGTTTGGCCCTGGATTTAGCTCAACATCTCCACATACAATGAGCAAGAAAAAATAAAAAGAGAAACGCCGCAACAATACGAATCTAAATCGTGCACGGCGCATAGGATTTGAGTGAGATCTAATACACTTGTAGAGGGCTTGGGGTGGAACCGGCAGTAAAAACACTGTGAACTGCGAGCAGTACGGTAGTTCACTAACCTGCACAAGCAGCAAAAAGTGCGTGAGTGGCACTTCCATCGTCGCGCCGGTTCCACGCCCCGGTAAAGCACTGGGGATGTCCTCCTTTTGTAGGCGGTTTTCTTCGTCGTGGTCCCAATGTTCGTAGGTCGGAAGACTGCACTGGTCAAAATCAGCTGCCGCGCACGTCGTGCGCTCAGTGTCATTCCGGAATGTTCTAGTAACTTTGCGCTCTTTATCTCGAAAGTTCGCTATCTGCTTTAAATTGAGCACGGCCGACAGCGGCGGGCATTCTGTTCGACGACCGCCGAGCACGCATGTCGCTTCGCCGCCGCCGAGTGATTCAGTCCATTTTGGGTGCAAGTCAGCCCAATAAACAGTTCTTTTAGAAGAGCCTTTCGTCCGTCTTCATCGCTGCTTCGACTGCCGTCACCACTACGTGACAATATAAAATGGAAGTGCCCAGCGATCATTGCTCTCCCACCCTCACAAAGCGCAACCGCAGAGCAGTGGCAAGCAGCGCTGTCGAACACAATTCATGAGACGCACTCTAGCGGAGGCGGCTGCAAGTGCAAATAGTGCCCTGGACTGAGTGCTCCACCATGCACAGCTTCGGCGACCTTCTGCGGGCAATAAACGTTCTCTCTCTCTCTCAATGCAGCCCATCCACAGACTTGTGCTAGCATGCAGCACAGGATGAGCGCACATCTTTTTTCCTTTTTCTTCGTTGCCTCGAAGGGAGACCTGTTGTCACACTGACCTGGCTGCAAACTCCCCTAAAAAAAAATGAAAGCTTAAGGGGACACTTAAGCTCCGCTTTAAGAGTATAACGGCATAGGTACCTTCATCGGTCAGACACGGACGCTGTTCCCTCTTTCACCATCACATAACGCATTGGAGATCCCTCCTGCGCAAGCACTCCTCCTGTGTCGCCTAGGTTTTGCCTACATGTCCATAACTGTTTATCTTCTGTTTTACTTTAGCAGGTCGCGGGGTGTCCTCATACCACTTCTCCTGGCGCAGTGGTGCGACGGTTAAGCGACTGCCCCGGCAGGTGGCAGTACTCACCTAGTACTGAGATTGGGCGAGAACCGCGCCTAGCACACGCACAGCGTAAAGCTTGCTTGCAATTGTTGCTTTGCCGGGGCAGCCCAAAGCCGCGCATTTTGACGGCATCGCCCCCCGTGTATGCAGCGCCGTGGACAAGGCAGGGGTGACTAACTCAACAAAAGTGTGGCTTGTTGGGCGAGTTGGTGATCCATAATAATAGAGCAGCGCGTAACAAGACAGGACAAAAGGAGGAACACAGAACGACACGAGCGCTGTGAACTGTTTATTTCTTGCCGTTGCCACATGTTATAAATACATGAACCACAGCGTGAAATGGGAAAGAGCAATCAGGTCAGCTGATACTAGCAATACAACTCAGCCTTCCGCTGGTTGCCATCGATTTAGAAAAGCGATCTCTTTTGCTGATAGTGCCAGTGATGCCACGCTCACATACTTCACACAAAAAGTATGTTCCTGCCCGTTCCTGGCTTGCGCGTCGCCGTCGCCGTCGGTGTAACGCCCGTTTCAATGCTGCGACTAGAGCGAAAATAGTCGGCCTAGCCAGTGACGACGCAGTGCGATTTTCGGCCAGTGCTTTCACATGCAACGCGTACCCAGCGAATTCGGTCGGAGGGACAGGCAAGGTTGCTTGATGTTTGCATATGCAACCCATTATTAAACGAGACAGAAACGTTACACGGAATTTGTTGATGATGTTATGACCAGCGTATTTTTATAAGCAAGGCAATATTTCGTGGGTTTTTATGAGAATAAACAGTTTTGCTTCCACCGTGGCAACAGCTCCCGCGCGACCCCACGTCGCACGCCGTCTCGGCGCCCCTATTCGTCAGTCGCAGAGAGAACCGACCGACGCTGCGACTGCAGAACGCAAGCGCATTTGCGTCTTGCGTGTGTACGCTAGCCAGCGGACTTAGCGCTGCGGCGCTTGCGTGGTTAACGTTGACAAGATGGCGGCGCCCTGCTCACCCGCTTCGGAATAAATACAGTGTTGTTTATTTTTATTGTGAAGACTTTAAAAAGTTTCCCCGCCTCAACCGCTGGCTCATTTGCCGTGAAACTGCACACAGAGCTTACGTATTATGGTAACTTTTGTATCGTAGCAAGTTTGACAACGGTATTTACTTAGTTGAGCCGTGCATGATGCGAAAACGCAATCGTCTACGTAGAGATCGGCGAACCAAACCCCGCAGACGACGTTTTTTCGCTGAGCTGCGGCAGTGGCACCATCTGTTTTTGGAAGTCGAAAGCGTCACGACAAGGCCGCCGAGGCGAGCGTTTCGAGAAGCGCGGCCCTTTGAATATACCGTTCCGGCCGTTTCGACTGCTTCAACTGAAGAGCTTGCAACAGTTTCGGCTAATTGAGCGGAAAAAAATATCAGTACAACAGATTTAAAGAGGCTTTACCTTTCAAATAATATTGTTTGCAACGCTCGTCTCGGCGGCCTCGTCGTGACGTTTTCCACTGCCGAAAACAGACAGCGCCACTGCCGCCCTTCAGCGAAAAAGCGTCGTCTGCGGGTTTTGGTTGCCGATCTCGATCTACGTAGATGGTTACGTTTTCGCATCATGCACGGCTCAACTAAGTAAGCACCGTTGTCAAACATGCTACGATACAAAAGTTACCATAATACGCAAGCTCCGTGTGCAGTTTCACGGTAAATGAGCCAGCGGTTGAGGCGGGGAAATTTTTTTAAGTCTTCACGATAAAAACGCACTACACTGTACATGTCGCCGCTGGATTCTCCGATGCAATAGCTCGCTCAAATGGTAGCGGTTCGCTTTTATTTCGCCTACTCTTGCCCGCACGCAGTTGTACAAGCGATAACTAGCCCTTGTTTTTCAGATAATATGGCGGTCTTCAAGCTCCTAGGCCTGACTAAATGCGGTACGTTTTCCTTTAGCAACGACACCTGGCGAAGCAGTTTTCTAGCTTGTAGTCAGTTCTTACATTTTCTTCGGTTTGCATATTTTTTCTTCTTAGAACAAAAAAAAGGTTCGCAATGCACTCACCCTAGTTATCAGTAATCACGGATGAAATTTTCTTCAACCGAGCGTTGGTGTGCTTTGACATCTTGTCACTAGATCGCGCTACTGTTTACGCGTTCGCTTCAAAGGACGCTACGGCACGACCAACTAAAAAACTATACTTCGGAGCGGACAGCGTAACGCACGCAGCGCCGTAGCGCTTTGCGTACGCAAGCACTTGCGTACGCACCGCTAAAACTGTCTAATGACATCCACCGGGTGGATGTGATTAACACACCCACGGGTCATTAACTCACTCACCTTATATCACGGTCAACCTCGGTCGCGTAATTATCCCTACGGGTGGCTCTGTTTGGAACAGCCGCCTGCCAGTGCAGGGGTGCACCACTTGCCCACTACATCAGTGCGGTATGAGGTCACTGTATCTTTTCTACCTCAAAATATCCCGAAAACTAAATGCCTACACAGCTATCGCTGAATCTCGCGTTGCATAGTCGTAACCGTTCTGTGAGGTTTTTTTTTTTTTTGTGGCGTGCTAAAAGCTTGCAGCACTCAAAGACATGATAGTTTGGATCCATTTCGCGAGTATAAAGGAACAAGATTCAACTGGACGCCCAAATCAATCAGAAAGGCAGCGCCCAATCTGGATGCCACCTCATTTCCGCTGCCGAAAATGGCCGCTACTTTCGGACACCATCGGCTCGAAATGAGCATGCATCTCTGGAGAAGATTAGAATATGATATGTTACGATTTCGGCGATCTCTTCGGGTGTCACAATGCCCCTTGCTCTGCATACAAAGAGTAAAGGCCTCATGCTTTACTACGTCGCAGGACCCCTTTAAATAAAGGATGAGCGTCGTCGTCTTATTTGCATACTTCACTGCAATGCGCCTTTTTCTGCGGACAAAAGTACGTGCTTGCGCAATGGTGACACGAATGAACAAGGAACACGTGCGGTATGTATGTACAGTGATTTGGGCATCCGCCTCGTATATATGCGTGGGTTCGATCCCGCCAGGTACCTGCCATTTTTCCAATGGGTACAAGCTTTTCCTTGGCCTGGTGCTCGGCTTTTCTGGGGTAAAATGATTAGGAAAAGGTTCTTTGACCAAATCGTTGCGTTGACGGGGCAGTGATTCGTTCCGCTGTCAAGCAACTTAAATCCGCCCCGTGCCGCAAAACCCACGTGTGGCCCTTTTTTGCTGCCGCGGTAATGATCTCGCAATTTCGAGTGGCGGGTTATTTGTGTGCATGCTCCTGTGAAGATGCAGGATAGGTGGCTTTTCTTTCTGCCTGCGGCTAAACACGTGTGCTGGACGTTATTGCCCCAGCGCGGCTGTTTTTAGCGATTTGGCATGTGCATGCAACCTTGTTAACGTTGGACGACAAAAGGGCGACAGTATTTATTTCAGATATTTTTTTTTCCTCTGTAACTCCTTCAGGCGCTGTGTACGTGAACGCGACTTATGTCTACTGATATTTTCGTACACACGGGGAATTTCCACCTTTGAATTCCGCGCTCTTACCATTTAGACCATCCCTGTCTGGAACACTAACCCTGTCTAGGGTGCCTCGATGCGCGCCCGCTCTTCGTTTAGCGGGCACGCATCGAAGCACTCTAACCCTGTCTAGAGTCACTCTAACCCTGTCAAGTTTGTGGCGCCAACTCTTGCAGCTCGAGCGAAACCTATTTGTAAAAACGCGACCGGTCTCGAGGAAGGCGCGCGAGGGCGCGCTCCCTTCGAGACCGGCCGTGGTAAAAACAAAAATAAGAGATAGGCTTCACGGCATTTTTTGGCGGGACGTGTGAATAACTTTTATTTTTGCATGCTACCTTTTTAAGTGGTCGTCAATGATGCAGTTTACCATTCGGAATGCGTCAACATGTTGATGTAGAAACGGCACGCCAATTTCCATTGTCATAGACGAAGAAAAAGTACTGTGGTGGACGTTCAGAGTGGCGCGTCTACAAACGTGGACATGGCGCCTTAATGCCGAAAATATCAAAGTAAAGCATTGTTCATGTAAATAGCCAATGGAGAAGCACCTCCAACGAAGCGCGGCCGACCGGGCAATGAAGACCCGCAGATGGTCGCAAAGAGCCGCCACTACGCTGAGCTGCTGCCGACAAACACAGCATGCTATGATCAGTGCATAAAGTCACGAAGGTCTCGAAGAGACTTAGGCCCCCTACTAATATTGAAAAGAGATGTGAAACCCCCATGCTAGAACGCAGACTGCGTGAATCCGAAGCAAGAAACTCTTCTTTTATGCTTCTTTTCAGTGGTGGTATGAGAATTTCTTCTCATCGTTTTCTGGTTTATGGTTTATGGGGGTTTAATGTCCCAAAGCGACTCAGGCTATGAGAGACGCCGTAGTGAAGGGCTCCAGAAATTTCGACCACTTCGGGTTCTTTATCGTGCACTGACATCGCACAGTACACGGGCCTGTAGAATTTCGCCTCCATCGAAATTCGACCTCCGCGGCCGGGATCGAGCACGCGTCTTTCGGGCCAGCAGCCGAGCGCCGTAGCCACTCAGCCACCGCGGCGGCTTTCTCATCGTTTTCAAAATTTCAGTGTGGTATTTAGCAAGAATCGTTAACATTTCGTATAAAACCCGAGACGGACAAAAATACAAAGTGAAATTGCACTATACAAAAAAAAAGGGAACCCGTACCCTCACGCCACGAGTCAGTTCAGAGCTGGCCGCTCAGAAGCTCTGAGGCTACAAAACTGGTGGATAGTGTGTTTCAGGTATCTGACATAAACTGAGCGAGCAAATACCTTTAAAAATGATTTCACCTCTTTGTGAAAACCATGTTACGGCAAACAGGCTGCAAGCTCCTTTCTCTCTCTCTCTCCGCCTCTGCTCAGATCATTAGAGACCCCTTCGATGCAGCCAGACATTAAGCGCGGCCTATGGTGGAAACAACCATTGGCCCTAAGTTCTGAACACTTTCATTGCACAGTGGTGCCAATGTGGAGGCTGCACATCTAAACGCCTTCGGTGCCGGAAATGCCGTATTTTCCTCTGCCTATCACCACAGAACAACTGTTTTTTATCGGTTCCATAGGTCATGAAGTAGAGAATAATAATTTGAAGCGTATATTCTCACAGTTAAACATTTCTTCATACCTAACGATCACTTATAGAAAAGGCAAGAAAGTGTTGCAGTGTTTATGTTCATGTACCAATTTTAAGGCGTCATGTCCACATATGAGGACGCGAATAAAATATAAGCTCAGATATGATTGTGTTGCATTATTTTTTGCACATCACTTCTATTTGGTCTACTGATCGTGATTTATGCAAAAAAAAAAGATTTTTTTCCTTTGAGTTAATTGGCGCCTGAAGACGATAATTGTGCTCGCCTAGACAGGATTTATGTTTCTGCAGACGCATTGCCAATAGTGTGTAAGGCTGCTGTGTACGGCCGATATCCTTCAGCAATCACTGCATGATGTTTGTTCATGTAGGGGAATACAGCCGTCGCATACTTCACCCCCAATCGGAACTGTGGTAGTTGAATAACTGCGCTCTAAGATTAGATTTTTTGAACTCGCTGTATCTATACTTGTTGAGAAACATGTGGTCCACGTTAATCTCTCAACATTTCAAAAATGGATTTATTTAAATAAGAGGTTAAAAACACGGCTACTGGGTCTTCAGTGCGGACTGCGTTTCTGAAGCGGCATCCCCTTCGCGAACTCGGGAAAAAGTTAGCACAACTACAGGCGGAATGGTCCAGAAGTGTTTGTCTGCGATATAAACGATGTTAAAGTCCAGCTGCAACAGTTTACTGCAGAAAAATATCAGGCAGCCTTAATAAGGTCCAGACCGCTTAGGTTCCTGAGTGAGCGACCATCTCGCCATGCACTGAATGAAAAGTAGGCTGCTCTATGGAGGAAAATATTGGAGATTCAGTATAGAGGCAACGCTTCTAATACTTGCACAGACGCATCTGGCATTCTTGGAGCTTTCTTTGACTATTATGTGCGGCTCTTTGGAGGCTGTGGGGACAAATGTGTGGGGTCTGATTTCAGTTACCTAATCGAAACCCTTCTTCGATCGAAGAAGGGTTTCGATTTAAGAGGATTCTGGTGTGGGCTAGTTGGTGCAACACAGGACAGCGCCCGTCCTGTGTTTTCGTGTTTCTTCTCGTCCTCGTTCCGTTGCGCTGTGTCAATCTGTGTCGTAGAAAGGGTTTCGATTACAGCACCGTGCTGTAATTGAGGGTTCAGTGACCTGGCATGAAGTTCAGTCTGCTATTTCCTCTCTGCAAAGTCAGAAATATTTATTTATTTATTTATTTATTTATTTATTTATTTATTTATTTATTTATTTATTTATTTATTTATTTATTTGAAACACCTACAGCGCCATCATGGGCATTATTGTAGGGGGGAGTACAGAAAGAAAAACAGGAATCAAGAGTAATCCGTACATATATAGGTACAGACACCGCGGTCACTGACAGGTCAAGAACAGTTCACTGTACATTTAAGAAAAGAATAGGATACCTTTGCATGTATTTAATACGCACACTCTGCATGACATAACAATATACGCCAAAACTAATGCGAAGGAAAAGACCGATCTGAACCAGACGTGACCAAGAGACTAAGCAGCAATTAGTACGTGACCTCGAGCGTCACTTACCACAGCTAACGCTCAAATATTCGCGTTGCACGCTCGTAACAGCCCTGCTCATTCGTTTTTTCAAGAGCGTTAGCTCTTATTCATCCCATTTCCCGATTTCTTGGGGTCTGTTACCACCTCCCTTCGGCGTGAAATTTTCTGTCCGAGGAATTCAAGATGGCGGCCCCTATAGTAAATCGATATAGCAATTGGTGATTGGTGGCTTCATTAGTATATAGAATTGGTGATTGGTGAGGTCACTGATTTGTGACGTCATAGTTCATTAATCACGTGACTATGTTTAATCGCTTATAACTCAGTAATTAACGAGGTCATCATAAAACGAATTAGATAATTGGAATCCTCTAGGTGAATAGAACACGTTGGATAGGATAGGATAGGAAAACTTTTAATATCCAACAGAAAGAGGGTAGCCGGAGGGCTACCCGCCTAGACGACGGCCGAAAGGTCTTGACTCTCGGCGGCGGCTTCGGCCAGTCGGACGAGTTGTAACTGAGTCGCCGGGTCGGAGCTCAGTAGTAAGGTCTCCCATTGATCTTTTGTGTTAATACCTCGTCCCTCCCGGGGAGCATGAGGACATTCCCATAGCATGTGGTCCAAGGTGGCCCTAAGTTCGCAGTTCGCGCATTTTTCTGAAAATTGCCCTGGGTACATAAGACTCCAGAGGGCCGGGTTTGGAAATGTGTAAGTTTGTAACCGGCGCCAGTTGATGGCTTGGTATCTGGACAAGGATCTATCCGCTGGAGGAAGTCTAGCTCGTTGCAAACGATAGTGTTGTGTAATTTCTCTGTAGGTCACCATGCGATCCCTGTCTGTAAAGACCACCTCGCTCGGGTCCGCCCGGAAAGAAAAGCCTCGGGCGAACTCGTGGGCCGTCTCATTACCAGGCAGGGATGCATGTGCTGGTGTCCAGACTAGCGTAATTTTCCGGTCTATTACATGACGGCTTAGAATTGTATTCGTTAGAGGGGAGACCCGGCCCCTGCTGAAATTTAGTATGGCAACTTTGGAGTCACTGATGATGTATCTCGCTTTTGTGCCTACACAAGCCAGTGCTATGGCAGCTTCCTCTGCAGTCTCTGGGTTACCCGAGAGTATGGAGGCACTGATTTTGAGGAGTTGTTTATTATTGACGACCGCGACGGTCATCGTGTTCTTACCATACTCAGCGGCATCCACGTAGACCACGTCCTCGTCTTTGTAGGAGCGGAAGCGTTTCTCTAGCGCCTCTGCCCGCTTGGCCCGGCGCACTGAGTGATGAATAGGATGCATATTCCTGGGTAATGGGGGTACAACTATATTGTCTCGAATTTTTCCGAGCATGTCAACTTTGGCGGTTGTTCTGTTATCTCGGCTAAGATTGAGTTTTTCTAGAATGGCCCTGCCGGTTGTGGTCCCGGCTAAGCGTTCGATTTGGGACGTTCTCACTGCTTCCGTAATTTCTTCCAGGGTATTATGCATTCCCAGCTCTAGGAGGCGGTGAGTGGATGTACGGATGGGCAATCCTAGAGCTTGTTTCGTGCATCGCCTGATAATTCCATTTATCTTTTCCTTTTCTGAAACTTTAAGATCAAGGAAGGGGGCAGCATACGAGATACGGCTTACTACGAACGCCTGTACCAGCCGTAGGAGATTCTGCTCTTTCATGCCGTGTCTTCTGTTGGCAATCCGCTGTATGAGCCGCATAGTTTGTTGCGCGCAGTTTTCCATCTTAGTTATTGCATCACCGTTATACCCGTTGCTTTGTATAATCATTCCTAAAATTCTGATTTTTTCAACATGAGGAATCTCCGCCCCTTGAGTTTGTAATTTGATGTTAGGGGTGGTTCTAGTTTGTCTTTGATGCAGAGGTCTATAAAAAAGAAGTTCAGACTTCTGCGGCGAGCATTGCAAGCCCCTACGGCTGACATAGTTTTCGACCTCATTTATGGCCTTCTGTAGCGTACTTTCGATGTGCGCGTCGTGGCCACGAGTCATCCACATGGTGATATCGTCCGCATACATGCAGAAATTCAAGCCATCTATCCCCTCCAGTCTCGTCGGGAGCCGTATCATGGCCCCGTTGAAGAGAATAGGGGAAAGTACCGAACCCTGAGGGGTGCCTATGCTGCCCAAGTGTATGTCTTGAGACTGACTTTCACCAAAGTGGATGCGCGCTATCCTGTCCGAAAGGAAATTGGCAATGTAGTTGTATGTGCGCTCCCCGACGTTTAAAAGAGCCAGGTTTTCTAGTATCGCCTCGTGTTTTACATTATCGAAAGCTTTAGTGAGATCAAGTCCCACTATTACTTTCGCATCCAGCGACTTAGTGTCTAATATGTCATGTGTGAGCTGTATCATGACATCTTGCGTGGACAAATGCGATCTAAAACCTATCATCGAATGGGGGTATAAGTCGTTGTCTTCCATGAAATTGTTTAGTCGCGTTTGTATGACATGTTCCATCAGTTTTCCAACGCAAGAGGTGAGGGATACAGGCCTTAGATTTTCTAGATTGAGCGGTTTCCCTGGCTTAGGTATGAAAATTACCTTAGCGGTTTTTCATTGTTGGGGAATCTCACCCTTCTCCCAGCATTCTTGCATGAAATTGGCCAGCGCCGTTATAGATTTGTCATCTAGGTTTCTAAGCATTTTGTTGGTTACACCATCGGGTCCGGGGGCTGATTTGGTTTTCAGTTTTAGTATTTCTGCTCGAACCTCGAATTCATGAATAGGGGCGTCTAGTTCGCTGTTGGATTTACCCTCATAGCGCGGTAAGGTAGTTTTGGTGGCGGAGCCTATATATCGACAACGAATTGCATCGAGGAGTTCCTGCTCCGAACCTTCAAATTTATAACCTAATTTCTGTAAATTTTGTCGCTGTGTTAATTTGCTACCTTCTGGATCGAGGAGGTGCCGAAGGAGGTTCCATGTTTTGGCGAGGCCGATATTGCCCTCAAGCTGGTCGCATATTGTTTCCCAGTTCTGATCGCAGAGTCTAAGTGCATACGCCTCAATCGCTTTGTTGTGGCGCGCTAGGCGTCTTCTGAGATTGCGATTCCACTTTTGTCTCTTTAATCGCTTTTCCATACTAGCTTTGGCCTCCCACATATGAAGAAGGCGGCTGTCTAGTACTTCAAGTTCCGCGTTGTCGTCGAGCGTTTTAGTCGCATTCTTGGCATCCCTGCGGAGTTCCTCCGCCCATTGTTCTATGTTTGTGATTTCTGCCTTTCTCCCGTCCTGGTTACGAGCGTCGCGGAAAGCGTCCCATTCGATAATATGCGGGGAGCGCGTTTGACGCTTGGCAGGGCCAACGTCAGTTTCCGTGACAAGTATGTAATGGTCACTGCCTAGGTTTAGCAAGGAGTTGGACCAATTAGCTGTACCCGCATTCTTCACCAGGGTGAGGTCTGGGGACGTGTCAGCGCACACGCTGTTACCCATTCTTGTGGGGGTAAGAGGATCCGTGAGCAGGGTGAAGCCCATTTGCTGTATGTCTAGCCATAGCTCTCTCCCCTTCGTACAGGGCCGCGGGTAGCCCCACGCAGGGTGGTGGGCATTGAAGTCACCTAGAATAACCAGTGCGTGCTTGTTGCCGATACGCATCACTTTCCTGAAGAGGGAATCGAATTTAACTTTCTTTTGACTTGGAGTGCTATAAATATTCAGAATGAAAAGACTGCGTTGAGTCTTTGTGGCCGGAATAAGTTCGACGAGGACGTGCTCTATGTGGCGGATGCCCGTGTCATGTTCAATGGCCGTAATGTTCCTTCTAACGAATGTGGTAACATTAGGTTTGTCGCCTATGGCGTTAAAAGCTTGATAACCAATTAATTTTGACGCGCCTCCAGTCTCCTGGAGGGCGATAACATCTGGGTGGACCTTCAGAGACGCAAGGAGCTGCTGGAGGATCGGCCTTTTCCGCCGATACCCCCGGCAGTTCCATTGCCACAGCAAGTAGTTGTTATTCTTTGTGTATATGGCCATGTTGAATTTGCTGAATGGTATGTTCCACAGTTTGCTGCCATATATTGATGGCTAAGAGCTCATTCCTGTGTCCTTGTGTTACGTCTGTGAGTCCCTGTATTGCGGAGAGAATCGACTGAATTTGGTTTTGCATGTTAGTTTCTAATGCCTGAAATTGCGCTTGTATTTTGGTATCCAGGGCCTGAATCTAGGTCTGAATGTTGGTCTCCAGTTTATGGCAGACTTCCTCCAGCGTAAGTTCGGGTTGTGCGCCATTCAACGATTTTCTCTTGCTGGGTGATGGTAGGGATTTCTCCACCACCATCGTACTCTCCTGGGTATTATGTGGAGGTTTTTCGGCTTCCTGTCGTTTCTTATCTATCTGGATCTTAAGCGGCAGCTGCTTCCTAAGTTCCGCGTTTTCATTTTGAAGGGCCGTAACCGCCCCGGTTAATTTTTCCACCATGCGTTTAAGTTGTAAGATGTCCTCAGACCCACCGGGTGGATGAGTATGGGAGACCTTATCTACAAAGCTCACCCTCTTGTGGTCATCCGGCACGTTGGTCTTGTCCGTGGGCGGCGTTGACCCTTTCTGATGACACTCAGAGCGTCCCTCGATTTTGGGCCGGGCTCCGATGTTCCATTTGTTGCCAGTGTTGTCCCGCCCCCTGGAAGCGGAGCGCTTGCGAGAGCTGAAGTGGCCCCTGGAGCTGTAACGACCCCGGGAGCCGGAACGACCCCGGGAACTGGAACGACCCTGGGAGCTGGAAGGGCCCTTGCAGCTGAGGCGGTCCCGGGAACCCGAGCGACCTCGGGAGTTGGAGCGTCCCGTAGACTGGCCGTGACCACCAGAGCCTGTCCCCGACACCAGGCGCGGGAAGGAGTCCTGTCGCATGTGAAATCCCCCTTCTGCCCTGGTTCTTGGTCTGCTCTGTCGTCCAGATGCGTTGTTCTCGCTGTCTGTTGTTGCCTTGCTCTCATTGTCTTGCGTTCGTTCCTTCCACTGTCGCTTCTTAATTATGTGCGGGGTTCTGTACAGTTCCCGGCACTTCCTGTCTCCGAGTATGTGCCCTTTCCCACATAGGGCACACTTTGGGTCACAAGTATGTTCCCGAGGGGGGTTGCTCATACCACATCCTCGGCACTTAATGTTGTCTGGGTTCTGGCATACGTCGGCTCGATGTCCGAGTTGGCAACATGTCACACAGACCTCATATTTTTTCTTGTAGAGATGGCAGCGTAGCGGCATACCTCCATAATAAATCCAGTGCGGCACTGTCTCATCTTCAAAGAGTAACAACACGCTGCGAGACTCACGGCCAAGTCGCCTGACTCCCATCACCTCCGGGTTACGCGAGCACTTCAACATATCTTGAATGAATTTCACGGTGTGCGAGACCGGAATTCCATGTATAACTCCTTTCCCACAGCCGTCCGGAGTAGCCAGGTAGACGAACGCGTCAACGCGTCCCTTTGGCGTTGGAATGGAGCCGATTTTCAGGTACTTTTGCATCCTCTCCTGGCTGTCAGTGCCTATGAGAATCGAGTTTTGCTTGTGGTTGACGAGCACGATATCTTCCTTAATTTCCGCCGGTTTAAAACCTGCCGCTATCTTCACCGCGTCCGCCACTGTTGCGTCAGTGCGTTCCATGATCAGTTTGAGACCCCCTTTCGGTCTGAGCACTATTTTATGAAGCTCGGGGGAGAGGCGCGGCTGCTGCGTGTCAACAGATTGCCTCGCCAGCTTCCTTCCCTCTCTCTTTATCGCCATTATGTGCGCTGAAGCTTTGTCTTGCCTCCCATCTCGGGTCGGGTCGCCAGCTTGCTCTCCCTCCCCTGTCTTCGAGAGGGCCTTGACTTTGGAATAATTAACCTTAAACCAACCTACTTGAGAGTGGAGCTCTTCAGGCTGGATACTCTCTCCTTCCACTGTTACTTCCATGCGAGACATGGCGCAGCTGAGTTACACCGCGACAAGCCAGCCTGTGCGTCCGCTCGGCGGGCGGCTCGAGGTTAGGCTTAGCAGCCTGGCCGGGTGGCGTGAGTCCAAAAGTCTGTAGAAGTTGCAAAAGAGGGCTGCACTTGCCGAAAGAGTGGTATCCCGGTGGTCGCGAAGACTTCCGGCGTTGAAATAGCTCAGTAGTTTGCGAACACAAACGACAAAACCGACGAAAACATCGAAAATTTGCGGAGCGCACATAGGATGCGTCCACTCTCCTCGACGCCGGCGTCCTCTCCCCTAGAACACGTTGGACACCAATATTAAGTCATGAAGTTAATATTTAGTTCTCGTTAGGCTTAAAATTAATTGCTTATAATTCATGAACAGATGACGTCACAATTTAATTAACGGCATATTCGTAACGCGCTCGATGAGTAGAACATGTTAGACACCAATACCACCTAATTAGTTTAATATTTAGCTATGGTTAGGCTTAACATGCCGGCAGTGACGTCAGCACTCGGCAGTTCACAAGGCGGTAGGCGCCTGCTCGCCGTGAGGTATGGAAAAGTAGCCTAATCACGTGGTAACACATCGCATGGACGATAAATTACTCTCGTTACATCACCGTCTGCCAGACGGTGGCGGCATAATTTTTTGCTATTCCTGGACTTTGAAACGCTAAAATCAATTCTCATGTCGCGCCAGCAGGATGAGGCTAAGCATCGATAGCAGGAGCATCATACGTGATGTCGTTTCGCAATCAAATTGAAAGCTGGAAATTGATTTTTGAGGAAAGTAAATGGCGCAGTAATCAGGGCTTGAAGTCAGGGGGGTCTCAGACCCCCCTCCAATATTGACAAGGGGTCTGAAACCCCCTCGCTTTCATTATCTTTGGGTACGTATTGGCGAATCTCCTATGGAAATTTCCTTGTTTATGCCACTACACACTGGCCAATCCCCCCGTGTGGGTATGTGCCATGTATTAAGAGGCAGAAGAAGAAGAAGGTGCGTTATGCGTGTGTTCGGATCATATCGACGATGAAGAGCTCTGCGTGGTATCGCCGGAATGGATCAATGTGCGCCTCTCGCGCTCGTCTTTATGGATCGACGCGCATGCTTGTTTAACCTATGTAGCGGTGTGCTGTGGGAAAATACAGTGAAATGCTAGCAGAGCTGCTTTATTGCGAGTACGCTTGTGCTTTTATAGCTCGTGTAGCTATTCTGCAGCGCTTGAGCACAACGATTGCTTGTGAAAACTGTTGTCCCCAGTCGTTTTCTGCACTACGGCGTGCACGATGTAGTATCCACCTTTCATGAATGGCAGGTCGGGGATATTTCATTGAACATTATGTTCCGAATGTAGCCTTCATCTCTGAAGCGGCGGCCCTTGCTCAGCTGGTGTTCGCATCGCATGCCGGATGATCGGAGATACTGAAGAATTTGCTCTTCGGTGGGCGCTGCAGCCTGCCTCGGACTTCGCACCCAGCCATCAGTCAACCCTAGAAATCCTCCAGGTACCAGGTGCTGCCCAGGACACGCCATCGTCGACAGATTCCAACAAAACGTGCTCCGGAGCGGCACTCAGTCCGGCCTAAAGCCCCTTGATAATATTATCAAGGGGTTTTAGTCCGGCCGGGTTGGGCGCGCAGTACCCTACCAGTGAGCTTCCAGCGTTGTACGCGAGGTGGCAGCACAGGAAAAATGAAAAAGGCGGTTTCTCTGCCTTCCGCCAGATGGCGGCGACAAAGGCGCGGTGTCTCCACTATGCACACATACTAGAGGAGAGTACATTCAATTTAGTACATAGTCGACAAGAGCTGACAATATCCCAATGCCTTTCGGTCGTAGTGTACGCGGGTGATGAGGTACTTTTTGCAGATAGCCAAAGAGAGTTACTGCTCCTCTTGGATATCTCTGGAAAGCAAGCCGCAAACACAGGTTTCAAATTCAGTGCTGAAAAATCGGGCGTTATGTATTTAAAGAAAGCAGGACTAGACAAGTATCAATGCAGAAACGAGAAATACCGCGCATAGAAGAGTACAGATATCTTGGGGTGTAGATTGATAAAGGAAAAATATTAAATGACACATGAAGAACGCATCAAGGCGAAACGAAAGAGGAGCGCGGCTATAATGATGCATGGAACACTATGGGTATTGTTAAGCCTGGCGTGCCTTCCAGCTCGAATGAATAAAGACGCCGTCTCCCCGACCAGGATTTCCAGAAAACCAACGGGAAAGCTATTGAGACTTCTGAAGAAACGTGTCTGCAAGGACTGGCGCTCGCGGAATGCATGGCGAAGCAGCGACGACAATGGCGTCCCCACGTGGTGGAGCATGCCATCGGGTCGCCGAACGGAGCGTTGTTCTCATCAGTCATGCTGGGGCTGACCATTGACGGAGAGCTGCGCCTTCATTTAATTTTATTTCCTTAAAGGCCCCATGACTGTGGAATTACATAAGGGGTGGGAACTAATAATAAAAAAGCATTCTTACAATTGTATATATTTTTTTACATTTTCAATGAACTTGGATGAACAGGTGATGGTGGCAATGTCGCCTGGAAGGCCGTTCCAGTCTGCAGCTGTGCGGGGAAACAAGAAATTGGCGAAGGTGACAGTGCGCGAGAGTGGACGGGCCACATGACAATTATGACTGGTTTTGGGGGAGGAAGAATATAAGGAGCAGTGCGCATAGGGCTATTGAAAATTTTATGAAATAAAGATAAGCTGGAAGTGTGACGACGGAGTGATAAGGACGGTAAACCGGATGTCGTTTTCAAGGCGGAAACGCTAATGCCATAAGCATATGATGCGTGAATAAACCTGGCAGCGCGATTTTGAACGGACTCAAGAGAATTAATGAGATAAGCTTGATGGGGATTCCAAACGGGTGATGCGAATTCCAACTTTGACCTAAAGAACGATTTATATGCTAGTAACTTTACATGTTGAGGAGCGTGATGAAGATGACGTTTAAAGAATCCCAACGTTCTGTTAGCTGATGATATTGTGTTAGTGACATGCAAACTCCAGGAAAGATCACTAGAAGGTGTTACGCCTAAATACTTGTAGGACTGAACTGGTTCTATGGACACGCCAGAGATTGCGTAGGAACGAATAAGAGGATTACGACGGCGGTGGACAGATAGAAGCTTGCACTTATGAGGGTTGAGTTCCATCAGCCATTGGTTACACCAATTCTGGACAGCATTAAAATCACTTTGAAGAGATGCTTGGTTAGTGGGTTTAGTAACTGCACTATAAATTACACAGTCGTCAGCAAACATGCGTATATTAGAGATAACTTGTGATGACAAATCATTAACGTGTATTAGGCAAAGTAGCGGGCCGAGTATAGATCCCTGAGGAACACCTGACGTTATCGGAAGAGTGTTAGAGTCCTTATTGTTAACAGAAACAAATTGGGATCGATTAGATAGGAAGGCTTCAATCCATTTCACTATGTAGGGGTCCAAATTTAGTCTGGAAAGTTTTGTCAGTAAGCGCTTATGAGGTACTTTATCGAAGGCTTTAGCGAAATCTAAAAATATGACGCCGGTCTGTTGATTGGAATCAAGGTTTATGTGCAGATCATGTAAGGAAGTTGCCAGTTGGGTCTCGCAGGAGTAGCCCCTGCGAAATCCATGCTGTGCCGGGTGAAAAAAGTTGTTAGAGTCAAGGAAGGCCATGATATGGGTATAGATGACGTGCTCCAAGATTTTGCAGTGTATGCTGGTTAGGGAAATGGGGCGGTAATTTAAGGGCGAATTTTGTCACCTGATTTGTAGGCTGGAACGACCTTCCCATGTTTCCAGTCCTTGGGCAGTTGGCCAGTGAGGAGTGACTGCGTGAATAACAACGATAAGAAAGACGCACATGTATCTTTTGTGTTTTTTAGTATTTTAGTGTTGATGTCGATGCCGGCAGAGGATGACAGCTTCATTTTTTCTATTAATGATGAGATTCCTGTTGAAGAGAATATAAGCGGAGGCATAGGCTCCATAATAGATGACGGTGCTGAAGGAAGTAACATGTTAGCTTCCCTACAGACAGAGGTTCCGCGTTTCGGACAACAGGCGAGGAAGTGCAAGGTCTTTCAAACCCTTCTGGGAAACGGCTTGACATTCCTGTGCAACGTGGGCCCACATTCCAGTGCAGCGTGGGCGCATTCCTGTGTCACGTGGGCGCATTCCAGACCAACGTGCGCGGCCACGTGGAAGCTGTGTTGACAACAACGTGACCGCGTCTTGTACCCTCTCCATCGACGAGCCGAGAGAGCATCAGCACCACCCTGCCGTGGGCGGTACCATCAGTGTCTTCTCCTTCACGTTTGATTGGACATCATTCTTCGAACTGTATTCCCCAGCCAGGGATCTGGGGAATACGAAGGGTATTTAACGAGGTGCTGGCTTGGTGCCAGGCAGACCCCTTTTGAGAGAGACCCTTTGCTGGGAGAGACTCCCGACCGCTAAGAAGCTCCCTCTACTGAGAGGCACTCTCAGTATGCACTCACTTGTACAGTATGTAAATACTTTGTATAAAGTTTTCCACGTTTTCTTCCTCCGATCCTCCTCGTCCCTTCTCCGGCCCGACCGCACTACCTGAATCCTAACAGTTACTAATAGATATGAAGTAATACGAGGACAGTGTACGGGTGTAATGGTTCCGGGGCTAACTTTTGCGGACACGGCATTGAGCTTAAAATCACATGTAGTGCAAGGACTAGAAATTAACGAGAGAACGGTGGGCAGATTAACTTTCGAGGCCCATGAAAAAACAGTAAGCGAAGCAGTATGTACAGGGGAAATGGGTGTGTCGTCCTTTGAGGCGCGGGAAACACAGAGCAAAATATCGTTTGAGGAGAGACTACGAAAAATGGATGAAGAGATGGTGGACAGCCAGTCTTCATTTGCACAGTAAAGCACGGACACGCGATGGAGGCCGAAAAGGCCAAGAAAGCTTACGACAGGCTACCCAGACGAAAACAGGGAAAACGAAGATATCACGAACATCAGAAAGAAAGTGCGCAAAACCGACATGGCTAAGTGGAGACAAAAATTGGTTACAAAACAATCATTGCGTGAATGCAGAACTGGAAGGAGTGAAATTGCATGGGAACCACTGTATGGTAATTCAAGAGGTAGTACCCCCTTCTATTTGAGGATCATGTTGTCTTAGAAGGGGACAATATACGAATATGACCAGGGAAATGATATAGAATGCGGGAGCAGTGTAGAAAGCATTCAACATGTTGTGATAGACTTTAACACTCTGCATCCAGATATCAAGGAGTACATGATGAACTTTCCAGTAGCTTAAATTTGGGTTTTAGGGATATGGAAAGCAAAATTAACCAGTCAGTAGTAGAGATGAGCAAGACAACAATAGAGTGGAAGACTAGAATGCAGTCGGAACAGGTCTATGACCACAAGGACCAGGGATGCGCACTCACAGCACACAGCATGGGATGACCAGCTGTATGTGTCCGGACTGGAAAACTCACTCCTACAAGCAGACCTGTGGTTTCGACCTAAGGTACAGCGCCAACAGCGGAACCGGCAACACCTGGAGATTGCCGGGTCTTGCCTTTGCCAATGACATGGTACTCATGGGAGAAGTCCCACAGGACGTGCAAACATTGCTCGACATTTGCGCCGCGGAGCTCAAGAGCCTTTGCCTGTGGTTCAATCAAAGAAAATCCATGATTGTCCAGATGAACAGCTGTCGCTAACATTGAATAGAGAGCCCCTGCCATTCGACACCTGATAAAAATACCTGGGCATAACGGTGTGCGTTGAGGCCGACATGTTCAGGCTGCACGAGGCCAAGGTTCGTCAATCGCCACTCAGAGCGCAATGCATCCTCAGACGTTGGTGTGTGTGGGGGTGCTACCAATACTTATGGTCCGTGACCTCTCGAAGCTTGCACACGTCCCAGGACTTATAGGTTCGCCAACGCGGTGGTCTGCCTCTCATTTTCCACCAGGAATTGGCTAGAGCGCCGACATGCAGAGGTCGGCCGCACTGTGGTCGGATCTCATGGACGGGTGGCCAATGCAGCCCACAAAGGCGACCTTGATGGCGCAGTTTTGAGGAAAGGAAGGCATGCAGCAAGTTAATGTACCGGAGTCGACGCCATTCATGAGCTGCGGCCGATGGCCATGGCACGTCTTTGAACACCTCGCTGCGACATGCCTGCGCACTACATGGGTGAAGCACCTCCACAGAATAGAAGGCAAGTATGGCCTTTCCCAGTCGCCCATAAATGCCTAATCGGCCATGACGTGGTACTGATCCGGAGTTCCCGGGTTCGAACCCGACCGCGGCGGCTGCGTTTTTATGGAGGAAAAACGCTAAGGCGCCCGTGTGCTGTGCGATGTCAGTGCACGTTAAAGATCCCCAGGTGGTCGAAATTATTCCGGAGCCCTCCACTACGGCGCCTATTACTTCCTTTCTTCTTTCACTCCCTCCTTAATCCCTTCCCTTACGGCGCGATTCAGGTGTCCAACGATATATGAGACAGATACTGCGCCATTTCCTTTCCCCAAAAAACCAATTATTATTATTATTATGACGTGGAAACAGGAAGCTAAGAGATGGGTCCAGAAGAAAGAGAGCAAGCAATGGCTGTAGACGCTCGCCGAAAAGCCGACACTTGCTGTATACCGCGAGTACAAGAAAACCGTCGGACCTGAAAAGATCTCCGACAGCGGCCTGAGCACCGCATTAGTGTTTGAGGCCCGTGCCGGTGGGCTTTGAACACAATTGTTTATCCGTTAAGGTTGTCCTCTATCACCACTGCTGTTCACGCTTTATATAATAAATATGGAAAGAAGACTACGAGAAAGCAACCTAGGTTATAATCTGTCATACAGATTAGGTGTAAAGGTCGTTGAGCAACGGCTCCCAGGTACGGTGCTTACAATACAGGGCCGGCAGTGGCCAAATACAAATATATTTGTATTTGTATATATCGGGGTATGGGTAAAAGAAGGACAGATATACGCGGAGAAGCACGAACAGTCTGTTAGGACGAAAGGGCGAAGAGACACCGGGATAATAAAACATAGGGCATTATGGGGGTATAACGTACAAATATGAAGTACTGACAAGTATTTGGAAAGGGAAAATGGCGCCGGGGCTTACTTCCGGTACGGTGAACTAGTATTTCTAGTCCACTGTACTTTCGGGAATGCGGTTCTGTGCTTGGGCAGAAATTCAGTCGTGATTAGAAATCAAAGCTAGCTGTTCGATGATCAGCACTAGGTGCCCACGGCAAAACCACAAACGAGACGGTACAGGCGAATATGGGCAGGACATCGTTCGATTAAGCACGGGAAGTTCAGAGTAAAATATTATACGAACAACGCCTGGGGAAATTGGGCGAAACAGGTGGGCAGCTAAGGTATTTAAATATTTATACAGAAAGAGCATTGACTCATATATAATGGCGGAAATTAAAGAACTAAGAAACTAACCAGTAAGTGTGCAGGACACAAGGACGGCGAAAGAAAGAAGTAAAAAAAAACGCGGAAGGTAAAAACTAGGTTAATTCAATGGAAAAGAATCATAGCCGATACTGGAAAAGGCAGATCAGGAAGGAACCGTTCTATGATAACTCAAGAGGTAGTGCCCTACTCTTTGAAGCTAGATAAGGGTGTCTTAGGAAGAAAAAAATGAAAATTGGTTGTTGGGGGAAGGAAATGGCGCAGTATCTGTCTCACATATATCGGCGGACACCTGAACCGCGCCGTAAGGGAAGGGATAAAGAAGGGAGTAAAAGAGGAAATGAAGAAAGAGGTGCCGTAGTGGAGGGCTCCGGAATAATTAAGGCCACCTGGGGAACTTAACGTGCACTGACATCGCATATCTTAGAACGCGCAGCTACAAAAAGAAATTTAACGAAGAAGATGACGCATGTGGCTGTGTGTGGCAAATCTTGAAACACTTGAATAACTCATGCTCGAATGTGCTTGTATCCATGTGGATGTCGATGCAGGCACAGTCGCTCTCCGTGAGGCCTTAGGGTTTAGAGAGTGTTTAGATATATACCATTGGTCGCGTAAATAAATCTGCGGTGGAAGTTAGCAAAGGGCGATTGGAATATTGGTGGCTCAAACGCAGAGGTGACAGACTAGAAGTTTAGGACTGAAAATGTATTTAAAGAAATGGCGAATTTTAACACCAATTTACAGCACAGTTAAACAAAAATAAAGAAAAAAGCCTAGCAAGGTAGCACTGCCACCACCCGATTTCAAAGGGATGTTCCTATCTTCCTCCCATCCATCCATCCATCCATCCATATACCCTCAGCCCATGCAGTCAGCTGTGTGACACGTGATTTTGGTAAAGCAAATCCATGGCAAATCGAGCAAATGCCCATCGTACCATTTAACACACTCTCATGTGCCTGCTGCCGTAGCACGCGCTTTCTGGCGGTCATGGCAAGCCATGCTAAACACTACGTTTTCGTGTATGGGACGCTAAAGACCGGCGAGCCCAACAGTGGTGTAATGAAAGACTCTAAGAACGGAAATGCTACTCTCATTGGAACCGCAACGACAGTTAAAAAGTGGCCGCTTGTCATAGCATCGACGTACAACATACCCTACCTCCTGTACTGCGAGGGAAAAGGACACGTAAGTTGTTGCTCCATCGAGCTTGCTGAGCGACATGCTTTTTCTTCAGTGGAGCCCTGCTCGCAGCTCTCGTATCTCGTTGATCTTGCCGCACTGAATGTAGCCCTGTGTAGCAGCGCGCAGGATCGATTCCTCTGGCACGTTTTGTCATTGTGCGGTACGGGTAGAGCACCCGACGAGGAGATTGATCAGTCCTTAAAGTTTAGTTGTTTCTCTGTTTTTAGAACGTGACCGGGGAGCTCTACAGCGTGGACGACAAAATGCTGGCGACGCTTGATGATTTCGAATGTCATCCCAAGTACTACGTACGGACCGAAGAAGACGTCGAAATGTCAGCAGACCAGCCACGAGAAGTGCAAGAAGAGGCTGAAGGCGTGGATATATTTCCTCAAGAACTACAGGGAAGAGCTGCTACAGAGACCCCACATAGCCGACTACTCTTCCAAAGGAAACCACGGACTTGAATATGTCCCCAGGTACTTAAGACGAGCTCAAGATCCCAAAAACTCTCACACGAAGGAGGTTCTTCTCAACGGGGCAATTTCTTTAGAAAAGCAGGTGGGTTGGCTAGGCATATGCGACGCGGAAAGGATATTGTGTTGGATGTGTGTCAGTGCACCCTATTCTAGCTAGCGAGAGGAGGATGCTCGGTGGTATCATGATTGTACTGCTGTGTTTTGTCAAGGATTAGCAAAGTGACTCATGTACTAAAGAAGGGAGTGTGCTTGTGACGGACGACTTTTCATCGATTCCCTTCCGTTTAGTTACTCGACAGTCAAGGGTATCTTTATGGCACTCTGTATTTAGCATTTCTCTAATCTGAAGGTGATTGTTACCCAGAAAAAACAATGTACCATAGACTACACATTTATTTTTACATCATTTAGACAGTTACTTTTAATTACCTTGCTGTTTTGTTTGTGCTTCTCATGGAGATAGTATATTGATACCATTCTGAACATTTTTTATCAACCAAACTTTCATGGTTCATGTGTTTGAAAAAAGCCATCATGTAGCCCTTGTGAGGGCAAGTTCAGAGGAGGACGGAAGTGATTTTGCAATCTGCCAGAAATAGGGATGTCCAAACGCATCACTGCTAGTAGCGGATGTCGCACTTCTGAGCAGGTGATCACACCAGGCAACTTGGCTGGCCAGGTGCAGAACTCCTTGTTCTAAAGGCTTACCTTCGAGGCAGTGGGTGCCGCACGTTTGTCCTGCAGATACCAAGCAATTGCTGGTGCAAGCAGATTTCCTTGAAGGAACAGACCTCGGTGTGTGGTTTTAATGTAAAATTTCAGTATGAGCAAACTGGCGGTACCAGAGAAATAGCTTTACAAGGTGTCTAGATAAACATGCAGACAGCCATATCCAGGCACTGAAAGGCAAAGGTCAGGGCAATGTGGGAAAAGTCTAAATTATACAAATTTTGAAATTCGGGCTAGCATTTGAACTCAGTAATATTAAAGAACCAGTTGCTCCTGTATTGCCTTAAAAGCTAAATTGTTTGGCTTCCCTTTGTAGAATGGTTGTTCCTGAAATTATGATGTTTCAGAGGTCATTGATGATTGTGCTGTGTTACGTAAAATATGCTCACAGGCAACAAAATGCGCTACATCTGCTCAACAGGCAGCACAATTATATACAAAATCTGTTTATGCAATTTCTTGCCAGAAACAAGCATGGCTTATAGTAGCTGTACAGCTTTCCTCCGCCTCACAATATGTTCACAGCGGACTTGTGAACAATATGTCCACAGCTGTGTTCCTCACATCATGTGGTGCATTAGCAAATATATTTTGACAACCACAATAGTTGCAGTAGAGTTTCCTTGTCCTTGTTTCCTTGTAAGTTTCCTTGTCCCACGTTTGATGGATGTTTTTGCTCCGGGTTTCCGCTGCACGCGTCATGTGAGCACTTGAGCAACAATAATATGCTTCACTAAAGCACAGTTACAAGTCCAGCACCTTTCCGTGTCTAATGTCTCCTTCTTGCGTCGTTGCATCCGCTGGTACTGCCCTTTCTTTAGAATTTCAAGATGTGCCAATTGGCCCAAGAGCAAACTCTATTGCCACTATTGTGGTTGTCAAAATATATTTGCTTATGCCCTACACCACGTGATGAACACGGCCTCTTGACTTTCGTAAATAATCTTAGAAAAAAGTGCATTCATTATGCAAGTACAGCCGTGCCTCATTAATACGACTACCATTAATACAGATGACTCGAATTATGGACAGGTTTTCTGGGAACAAAACTTTTCAATGTATTTATACCTCGTTAATATGGAAACTCGCTGTCCGGACAATAGGCAGGGTGGAAATTGCACAAAGCCCATTGGAACCCAAGTATTTTTCCCTTTAATATGGACAGCAATGAGAACAAGATCCCGAGTGCCTCTACCAGATGATCCACCCCTTACAATTTGAGTGCAAAACACCAGCGAAAGGCAGTGCAAATGTACAAGTGCCATAGTAATGGGATTTTTGTTTGTGCGTGGTTTCATGCCTTACAGTGGCAAAGTGACCAGTCGACGCTCCTTGCCATTTGCCGCATTGCATTAATGGCTCAGAAAAATAAACTCTCTCTGCTCCATTGAAAACCACGTTCAGCAGCTGTCAGCCGAGTGAGTACAGAGTTTTGAGATGTGAATAGTCGTAGTAGGAGATACTTCATCACAACAAGAGGCACTATCATGTGCCTCATGGACCACTAAGCGCTTCAAGCGTGCTTCAATCTACACCGCATGATTTTCAAGGTAATGGCAACCAGAATAAAGCAACCTCAAGCTGCTAAGATTGCCTGATTACCATTTCACTGCCCGCCACTGTACACAGTAGTAGTCTGTAATCATAAAATGCTTTTTCAGAATATTTATTTTCGTTTTTCTTCATGATTCATTATTAAGGACGACTAGCTTTATGGACACTTTTGCTGGGTAACCAATGTGTCATTAACGAGGCACGACTGTAGATACAATAGTTCCAAATATGTGCCAGCTAATTCCACCAAACCTGTAGTGGCCACATAGTAGCTTGAATATTGAGTGCACAAGAATGGTGTCTCCAAAACATGACTGCTTTTTTTTCTCTACTTCCACACTCGCAGTGAAGAAACAAGCTCCACGGATGACGTTGATTGACAGTCTAATGAAGATGAAAATGGTGCTATGAGCAGCATGTACAGGACATATTCCAGAATTTAGGTACAAAATATAGATATTTTGTGGTATCGTTTTTTTTTTTTTGATGAACACATTCTCCAAAAGAGCCATTGTGGCAGGTTATGTGAATATGCTATGGCACCCAATACTCCTGAACCATGTACCTTCTCAAGAGATAGTTCTGCATTACAATCCTAATGAGATGGCGTTAAGAGGGCCAAGAAGGGGAGAACTGTCTGGCTTCAGTGGCATCAAGCCTCCACCAAGGGGAGCCACAAATGTTCTGCCATGTGGCTAAGAAACAAATACCATTGCCAGGGCTACTTTTGGCAGACATGAAGCAGCCAATACGTACTTTGCATGCCTAAACGACATGTACTATCAGCAAGAAATGAAACACGAACAAGACAAACCATGGACTGCAAGATACGCCACTCTTAGCCAGGGGGAGCTAACTTCTACTATTTTAATTTCGAAGGCACGAAGACTATACTTCAGAAGTGTTATTCAGCCTCGCTTGTGTTTCAAATCCAGGAGCTAATATGTTAGCATTTTTGTGTTGCCACCTCAGTTTTGTGTTGCCACCTCAGTTTCGTTGCTGATAGTACTTCATTTACTGAAGCAAAGTTCACTCAGTGCAATTCTATTGGAGTGTGCAACATGCTTAGCTTTCTTAGGTGTGACATAATTTATGTGGATGCGTTGCAAACTGTCCACCTACAAGTTGCTCATTAGCATCACACGTTATCACCATGCAATATTTCAATAATTTCTGCACATTACATTATCATCATCAGCCCGACTGCGCCCACTGTAGGGGAAAGGACTCTCCCATGTCTCTCAAATTAACCGTCCTTTGCCAGCTGTAGCCACCGTATCCCTGCAAACTTACTTATCTCATCCGCCCATATAACTTTCTGCCACACCCTGCTATGCTTGGCTTCTTTTAGAATCCACTCCGTTACACTTAAGGACCATCGGGTATCTTGCCTTCGCATTACATGCCCTGCCCAAGCCCATTTCTTCCTCTTGATTTTGACTAATAATTAGAAGAGGACCAACAAGCGAAAGGTCTAATAGTAGTAGGAGTACAACACTTTATTCGGGCACACCACTTAGGCACCTAAGACGTCGATGGCCTGCTGCATGAGCAGGTGGCCTTCACGTTCAGCTCCAAGCCAGTCCAGCCAGGTCCGAACAGTATGGGAGGGAGTGGAAAAGGAATAAACATTGGGAGAGTTTGCATAAGGGGCAGGGCAGTTGGGACATGAAGGATCGCGACGGAATTTGTACAGATAAAGCAGTGCATGTGTATCTGTCAAAAGATGTAAGCCTCCCGCACAGAAGGACTAGGGTGAGGATCGGAGTAGAGTTTACGATCAAGATGGAGATCACTGCAATACTCTTTGATGTTAGTGTGAAAAGACAGTCTCGACCTGCCTTCCGAGGGCCTTGGCCAGGGGATCAACAGTGCCCGGACAAGTTTCATCAGCTCATTTCCGTCAATCCCCGAGTGCCCTGGGATCCATCAGAGGAAGACGGGGGCAAGGCCGCAGCGCTGCAAGTGCAGCCTCGAGTTCCGTGGACAGTGGGAGCGTTTTTGATTGAATGGCACGAATGGCTACTTGGCATGCCTTTGCATGTCGCTAAGAACGTCCAGGCTCTCCATATGGCTGTTTCTACCCATCACACTGTCTCACACGTATTTTGCCGTGTCGTGAGGCGGTCTTCCGGCCTGCGGGAAGGAAGCACGTACGCCAACTGGCTCATGTGCTGGCTCTCAACACATTTCTTTACTTCGTACCGTATGCCTCCTCTGTCCAGACCAAGATGAGCTCTCTCGCCACCACTCTCCATGGCCTTTATAAGGCTGCTCTCTGCCTCCCCATAACCACCTCCACCGATAAACTTTATGCCATTGGCCTCTTCCATCATCTTCGCACTCCGCTTTCTCTACACCACGATCGACAAGTGGCTGGCCTCTGCAGTACAGCTCATGGGTGCTGGCTTCTCAACCAGCTACTATTTCCTCCATCCAGACAGCCCCTCTTCACATTCCTCTCCCTCCAGTATGTCACCAGTCCTGCACGCTGGCTGCTGACATGCTGCTGCCCCTCATCATAGTCCTCCCTTCAATACTCGTGGAGTGGCGTACACAGATGCCTCTTACTGGCCACTCACGGCTCCAGTCGCCAAGTCCTCTTTCTACCCATTACTCACACTAGCAGCCTATTCCTACACCCTCGACATTTTCTCCCTCGAGGTCCAATCCGCAACTAAACATTATTATTTGCTCCCACGTGTGCTTGGTTATACTATCGAAGCTCTAATAAAGTGGAAGTTTTGATTTATGAGTCATGTATTGGCAAAGGCAGCTTCATTCGTCATGTGATGTGCTTGGCACTGTTCCACATGAACCATTTATTGTGCTGTTTTATGAAACACTCATGAAAAAAATGGGCCAAGGCCTCGTCAGGCTCTTAGCCTTTAGCCTTGGCTTCCTCTTAGGCACTGTCTGATAAAAAAATAGAGTAAAAAAATGAAACAGGTGACTGCTACCTTAATTTCATGCTAACGACCACAACATCACACACAAAACTGGTTCTTTTTTTTTATTTACAATGTCCTATACCTATGGCTTCCAGAGCTTGAGGAGGCCGTCTTCACTGTACGTTGCGATGAGGTTTTGGTGCGGGTGATGACAGATGCCAATGACATCCTTCTCGTGGACCTACAATAAAAGAGCCAAACAAGCTCGCTCTAACAACTGCTATGTAGCAGGTGAACAATTGAGTAAAGCTGAAATTTGGGCGAGTTGGTAAGCATTCATGGTGGGTGAACAGCACAACAAAGGCAAGACAAGCGCTGGTTTTTTACCCCCCTTTTGTCATTTTTTGTTTTTTTATATATTATTGTTCATGTTCAGTATATATTACCACTTTTTGTTCTTCAATAAACTCAGCTGCTAGTAACAGCGCTTGTCTTGCCTTTGTTCCACTGTTCACCCACCATGAAGTCTTGACTAAATTCTTTTTCTCAGTGGCACTTGCTGTAAAAAGTGACCAGTCAGCGAGGTGAATTTTCCCGCACCGTGGTCTAGTGGGGATGACAGGAGAAGACAACGAGAGCCTGATGACAGTAGGTAGGTGATCACTTCACAGAGAGTCATTTAAAACATCCTATTTAAAATCGTTAAAAAGAGATGGTGATGCAAAAGATAAATTGAGGAAGCTCATTTTTGCTGAGCTTAGGCAGCAATATGTGGCTTTTCCCGTATCTAAAAAATGGACTTATTTGAGAGGATAAAATCTTCAGACTGTTTGGCCCTTAGACTACCAGCATTCGCTTCCCCAAAACAGGGAGTGAACATTAAAATCGCCAACTACCAGATATGTCTCCAGCAGTTCATTGATCAGGCCTTCTAAATCTTGGATTGTTAAAGCGATGTGTCGGGGAAGATACAAGTGAAGTTCGATTTCTTGAGCGGGACACCGCTTTGAATGACAACTGCAACGCCTCTTGAGTGTCTATTTGCCTACTCGTGATCGCGTCGAACAGTTTTATAATGTTTTAAGATATTCACATGTTGTGGACCAAGATTGGTCTCCCGAAGACAAAAAGCTAGATGCAACATTGACCCTAAAATACCGTACTTACTCGCAAATAGCCTGCACCAAAATTTGAAAAAAAAAAAAACGTATTTAAAAAGTGGGGGTGCAGCTTATCTGCGAATTATTCTTCTTTGGGAGGGGGGAGGACGGGGGCCGGCTTCATGGCAATGCGCGGCGGGCCCTCCCCCGTGTAGTGTGCCATCCCCATCGATGCTTGTCAAGCTGATGAGGGGCCAACAAAAGGCATAGCCAAATCCACATTCATAGTCTGCTTATTCTTCCCACACCACAGGCCACGTTTTCTTCAGGCAGCGCTGATGAACATAGTGTCAGGCGCTCTTCCGTGTACTACACCCCAGTTTACACTGTTTGGCTGCTTTGTTTTGGTGTCATGAGTGCGACTTGGTGACAGTGTTTCACAGCGAAAGAAAAGCTAAAGATTACAGTTGAATCCCGGCACAACAAATGCCGCTTCAATGAAATTTTCGCCACTACTAAGTATTTTTCATTCCCTGCGAAATCCCCATAGGAGTTAGTGTATTAAAATTCCCTCGAAAACGAATTACTTTGTGAGCACGCATTCGCTTCTACGAATTTTTCGCGAGCCTTCACCGGTCAGTGGCCTGCCTTTCTTCAATAGTTGGGTGCTGTACGGGATTATTCCCTGCTAAAGCAGTGGCTTGGAGCAGCTAAATAATGCACGGAATGTGTGTTTATTACATTTTCATGTATTCTTTATTAAAAAATTTGGTGGGAGTCGTTGATTCGTCGTAGGGAAGCAGCGAGGGGACTTGTTGGCACCGTGCGAAGGCCGCCGGCCATACGGGGGCCAAAGACGAATCCAAATCCAGTCGCCAGCCTCTCCTCCCCGCCTTTTCCGCAGCCCTTGCCGCCATTTTCTCGTGTGTCGGTGTGTGTTGATCGTCGATCTCTCGCTGCAATCTGATCTCGTCGATCGCCTCTGCCATGTCGCCGCCAACAAAGAAGGTCGATGTATCAATGCTTTGCACTGCAGGGATTGCAAAGATTGCTTTCCTCACCTTGACAGGACAAGTATCTTGTTCAGGCACAGGGATAAGGTATGCCGGGAGCTGATAGAAGCTTACTTGATTAAGAAAGAGAGAGAAGCGTGTGCAGCATCACCGTCGGTCAGCCTGCAGGATAAGGAAGTTCCTTATCTGCGCAGTTTCTTGGGGGCAAGTAGCCAGTAAGGGGAGTTGGCCTGGTGGGATTGAATTTGGTTTTCCTGTTGCTGTTGTGTTCCTTATCACGCAGGAATGAAATGTCATTGATTTCTTTGCACATCGGTTGTGGCATTTGCTTTTGCTGTTTTTGTGTTTTATCACGCCTATAAAGCTTCCTTTCTGTGAATAAAAGTTCAGCTGATAGTCTGCGCTTGTGTTGTCTCTCCTCGTTCGCTTTTGTCCTCGTTTTTTTTTTTCTGCGCTGCCAAGCATGAAAGCGAAGAAAAGGATAGAATTATCGCCGAAGCGGGAAGAAGGCAATTATTGCCGCAGATTTTGGCATCGCGCAGAGTTCGCTATTGACATTTTGAAGAATATGGACAGCGTTAGAAAGGCACATTCATCGGGCAGTTCAGCGCAGCACAAGAAAGTGACGCAACCAACGTATGAAGAGCTCAACAAAGCTGTCTATGCTTGGTTCGTCGATACGCGAGCAACAAACATGCCCCCCGAGCGGTAAAATTGTACAGCAGAAGGCCCTAAATTATGCTTGTTTGCTAGGGCTGAACGACTTTATGGTAAGCATAGGATGGCTGAATCGCTTTAAAGAAAGGCATAACGTCGTCGGCAAGGTTTTGTGCGGTGAATCGGCATCACGGACGTTGACGGCGCATCAGCATGGGCGGCGGACAACATGACTGACATAATGAGCAGTTACGCTCTGTCTGATATTTATAACGCAGAAGAGGCGGGCTTCTTCTATGAGATGCTGCCAGCGAAGACGCTTGATTTTAAAGCGCAGCGTTGCCACGGAGGCAAACATAGCAAGAAACGAGTGACTGTGCTGCTGTGCACAAATGTGGATGGGTCTGACAAATGCCCCCCGTTAGTTATTGGCAAAAGTGCAAAACTGCGCTGCTTCAAGGGGAACAGGAGCCTACCTGTCAAGTATGTGACCCATGCCATTTCTGCTGACTGGGTGGCGGCACTTGACCGCGACATGAGCAGACAAAATCGAAAGGTTTGTTTGCTCTTGGACAATTGTTCAGCGCACCGCATTGACGACGTCAAGCTGTCAAGTGTGGAGCTGAAGTTCTTCCCGCCGAACTGTACCTAAGTCATTCAACCCCTGGACCAAGGCATCATCCGGGGCATGAAGTCTTCCTACTGGGAGAGGTTGATCCAGCGGCTCCTCCTGAACACAGACACTGGCAGGGAGACAAAAGTCGATTTTTTCATGGCTTTAGAAATGATGGCTGCGGCATGGAGAGCAACTGCTTCAAGCACGGCAGGTTTGTCGACAGCAAGGTGACCAGCACGACTGCAGCCGCCGAAAGTGTACCATTGTCATCGACTCCGGGGATCGACGTTACTTGGAAATTGCTCCAGGAAGCTGGAAACGTCCCTGCTGACATAGCGTTGGATGATTTCCTCGACGCTGACGCGGACGTGATTGTCCACGAGGAACGAAGCGATGAAGACATCATCAAAAATGTTCGCGAGCCGGAAGAGCCGTCCGATCATGAAGACAACTCCGCTCAAGATTTACCTGCCCTGGCAGCCTCATAGCAGGTACTGGATGCCTTCGACATTATTAGAAAATTCCTTGGCACACACGATGACGACATTGCGATGTCGCTGTTAACAGAGTGCGAGAGTCGCGTGACGCCGCTGCTGGCAGTGAAACACAAGCAGGCTATGCTCACAGATTTCTGCTGTCAATAAAACTATGTTTTGCTGGAGTTATTGCCTTGCATTTTTGGTTAATTTCTCGATGGCGAAATTTCGCGACAACGAAATTTCTCGCGCGTCCCGTCGATTTCGTTGTAGTGGGACTCAACTGTATAGCCACTGCCGAAGAAATCGGCAACAGAGCTGCTGCTCATACTGGATTCCTTCCGAGGCCACTGCATTGATGCAGTGAAGGCTCGCCTCGCCGAGACCGTCACCGACCTCGTTATAATAGAGAGTTTTAGCTGACCAGTTTTACTCCACGGCTGAGCGGAGTGGGGCGCTGAAGTGCGCATGCGCAGTATGCTCACCCGCTAGCGCGTGAGTGGAGCGTCATGCTGCATGGAAACGTCTCGGGTTTTCCGATTAGTTCAAGATGGCTGCCTCCGGATCGAAGGTAACGTTCGGGAGCTCTTCCAAGTTTCACTGTCTCGACTCCCCAAAGCTCATTTCCGCGACTACAATCATTGAAAGCGTTTCAAAATTGACAAGAATCCCTGTTTGCAGTGCAGCATAGTTACGGTGAATCCTTTTGAGCGTCTGTGTGTACACATGTGTGCACGCATTCCAGAAAACGCCGCGGTCGCAGTCAAGCGCGATTTGATGTTGCCTGCTGTGGAGAACCGCGTAGAAAGTTGCTGCCATCACGGCTGTATTTATTTTGTGAATGAGTAGGTGTTCGTACAGTTATATGAAAAGGGGGTTCACCTCAACACACTGCAAATGTTTCCAACTCAAGAGATCATCTGTTTACCTCCGGTTTAGTCGCGAAAACGGGAAAATGCATTGCCGGAGTCTGAATTCTTGTGCGGTGTGTAGGAAGAAGGAAAAACACTGCAATAGCGTCTGAAAGCAGCCGTTTGCACAAACAACACAATGCGGCATTGGTCCCAATGGATCAAACTGCTGATCCAAATCGCGTTTTCCTTAAATCAGCTGCGTGATCAACTGTCCTTCAAATAAGCACGTTCACTTAACATCAATAAAGTATCAGGGAAGTAACAACAAAGACACATTAACTAGAAAGACAAATTTTGATTCGGTTTGTCAAAGCAGTTCTATATGCCACTCCTAGGTGGCGCCGAAAGTCCAAACCATCCCGCTTAGCCATACCAGCGGAACAGTTTGCTAAAACATGTACATTGCACCCTTGCTCCGCTTATGCTCAGCGGGTTAGCGCAAGCGGATCGTGAAACCGGTCAGCTAAAACTGTCTAATACCTGGCGGCATGACATCCATGCTACAGCCGCTCGACGTGTGCTTGAACAAGCCATTCAAGGCACACGTGACGCGGCTGCATGCCCAGTGCATGGCCGACGGCCTTTACATCCTCACACCGACAAGACGCGTGCGAAGGCCCGATATTCCATTGCTGTGCCAGTGGATCATGGATGCGTGGAAAGCGATACCAGCCGACTTGGGGCATAAAAGCTTTAAAAAATGTGCCATCAGTAGTAGCTTGAATGGTTCCGAGGACGACTACGTCTTTGAGAGTGACTTCATCGGTGAAGCCTTGGACGGCAGCAGTGAGAGCAGCAACGATTGAGAATCAGATAACCAGTGACGTGGTGGTGGTCGTTTGAATAAATGTTCTGAAAATGAACTGATCACTGTATGTGCAGTTGTATCTTTCTAAAGCTCTTTTTTTTTTTTTTTTCAGGTAAACGTGCGAGTTATACACAGGGGCGGGTTATACGCGAGTAAATACGGTATGTGTTATGTCAATGTAATTCCTCAGCAGTCCTCCACAGTTCCATTGAACCACAATACCCATGTTTGTGTTTAGCTGTTCTGCTGCTGAAAAGCAGGCGGACTGGGAGTTACATCCATCACCTCGCCAGAGGTGCTGGAGGATTGCGAACTCGCGCATGTGTGAGTTTCAGGACTCCCCCGGCGAGGAGAAGTCCTGCGGTGTGCCGACCCGTGGGCCGGCACTCCCTACTTTGGAGATGGCAGAGCAGACTTCGCTGTCCCTGCCTGGGGCATGGATGGCACTGCCATAGGCTCGGTGAACGTGGCCTGGGCAGATGCCGTAGTACTGTGTGGTGCACCGCCCCTGCGCACCATATCAGCGAAGTTCGTTTTTGCGGAGAAGGTGAAAGTGTTCTTCGTGTGGAAGAGTCGTCTTGCTTCCTTGAAAGTGATATTTTGTTTTGTCCTCGTTGTAATAATCTCTTTCTCGTTCTTCCACGAGGGACATGAACTTGAATATGCGGGGTGAACACCTTCGCAGTTTTCGGAAGCATGCTCTTTTGAGGTGCATTTAGGGCAAGTTTTGTAGCCACTGCAGCTTTGTGACCCATAACCATACCTTTGACATTTAGAACACCTTCGTGGATTTGGTACATAATGACGGACATTTATTTCAAGTAGCCTACTTCTGTGGACTCCGGGAGTGTGCTCGAGTTGAAAGTCAGTACTAGATGCATTGTAGGTATATCTTTGTCATCTTTCCTTATTTTGATGCGATGCACATTTATGTTAACACGTTTTGGCGGGCTAGTTGGTTGAGCACACGGTTGAGCAAGATGCACATTTATGACATTCTGGTCTGTGAACCCTCAAGGATCTCTTTCTCAGTGAGATGGATAAAGTCTGTGTGTGCAGTGATTGAGACTGGGGTTTCCCTAACTGACACTACAGCGGAGAGTTTCGAATTCCGGGCATTGTCTTTATTTCCAGTAGGAGGTCGCCACTGGGCATTTTTTTATTTTGTAGCACGAGCCCAAGGCACCGATTAGGCTTTTTGCTACCAAGAATGGGGTAATGTTTGAGCAGTTTTTCCTGTCTCTTCACTTGTAGAACATGGAATTTCGGGAAGGTTTCCTTCGATATCTGGAAGCACTGAACAGTTAAATCGGTCCGCATTTTTTTTTTTTTTGAGGGCGATAATTTTGTTGGGAAGGGGGATCCATGAAATATGCATATTGTTCGGCCACGGTGCCGGCCACCCACCACGGAGCTCAACGAGGGGATGGGACAGGAACTTGCACGCAAGCCTTGCCCACGCCAGCTGTACACCCCAACTATAAACAAATATGACGCAACTCAGGGTAGTTGGCCACACGAGGTTAACCTTCGCCGCTAGGAAAAAAAAATGAAAATTGAAGAAGTGAGTAGGAAACAGGAGAGTCGTGAGAAAGAGGACAGGAAAACACGACTGCCGATTTCCCCGGTCGGGTCAGGCTGGAGGTCCTGTCTACAGGAAGCTGGGGCCAAAGTGGTGTGTTGCCTCTGCCAAGGGGCCTTTAAAGGTCCAAACACTCGGCATCAACTCAACCACCAGGATCCCCTTATCCCCGGACACGGCTGAGCTATGCATGGCTAAGTGTGGGTGCTCCGGTCCGTGGTGATGCACCGCTCACCATCATCCCTCTATGGGGATGTCCCTGCAGATGCTCAGGAACCCGTGGTGTCGCAACTCACCAACATCTGCACGTTGCAGACGTCCCTGCTGGGAGCAATAGCAAGCAGATATACCTAAAACCCCTCCATTTCAGGCTGCACACATAGGAGTGTTTGTGACAAACGATGCGCTGTCTGGCCCAGTTGAGGCTATTCCTTGCACAAGGATTGTGTGCCCCTTAAATGTCACAAGTGCATGGCTGATTATGTTTGTATCAGTCCAAGATCTACCACAAAACTGCTAGGCGTAACTTGAGCCAGCCATTAATTGGCATTTGGACTGTCAGCCTGTCATGCATGGGCATCTATGGGGGCTGTTTGTGAAATCCACACCGTTTACATAGGAACGTGCATGTGCTACTCTGAATGTGTGGGCCACGCGCCTCGCGGCCCACTCCAAATGAAAACGCGTCCTTTGTGCCTTCAGTGTTTCTCCTCGAAGCAATGAGACAAGTATGTTACAAAGCATTCCGCAGGAAGCAGCAAGCACGGTAGAGGACGCAGCAACCAAGCAAGGCACTGCGCCGGTCTACACCACTGAGAAGCATTCATTCAGTGCGACAGTTTAGACGCCTTGCGCGTCAAAGCGACAATTCTTCGGATTGTATTCTTAAAGCGTCGTCCAAGTTTTCTCCTTCACTATATCACAAAGTCAAGCTGTGCTCAAATTTAGCAATAGGGAGTACGGTAATAGTCTGTCAATTTTTTACCGCCTGCTCAGACACTGCATTTGGAACATAGAATCTTGCATGCTATCGCCATGAGGAACACTGCAAACAGTGTTTCCACGGTCTGAAGGAGTCTCCTTACCGTGAGTGTTCGATCCAGTGTGCCTGAGACAGTGGAGAAGCAGTACAGCACATGGTCCTCGCCAACACAATAGATCCATTCTCCCCTGGGTGACAGGGTACAGCAGACAAAGTCGCCACCTTCCCTCTTGCCACTGGAGAAGCTACGGACAATCTGCACAGAGGAGGTGCACCACCAGCTATTCTTTAAACACAATGACAACCTCCACAGGAATTACTAAGACACGAACACAACCAAAACACAACAATGAAAAGGGAACAATCAAGCACAAGTTAGAGCCTATAATGGAGTTCAATTCACAAGGAACACCCACCAGGTAAAGTATCTTGGCAGTGTATTCGGAAGACTCTAAAGCACCAAGTTAAACCACTTTCATCATTTACAAATCAAGCACACTATATGAAATACAACGTGAACAGTGAAATAAAACACATGCGAACACGCGCTGATGTCCCGGGCCCCTGAGACGAAGTCTCGCAATTGAAACTAAAATTTGACCATTCCACGTGCCTAACTCACCACTACTGCTCTATAAAAAAAAAAATGATAGCATAAGAACAAGTGTTCATTGTAGCCTTTCACCTTTGTAGAATGCGCAGCGAAACGACACCATGATCGGCAACCGGCAGACTATGTCCGCTGAAAGTTTCATTTTTCACGTCACCTCCTCACATTAGAAAATGAAAACAAAACAAAATGAAACAAAACTGAAGCCAAAGAAATGGTGCTGCAGAAGCAAACTAGATGGCGCAGCTTGTCCAGCAGCGCAGTCTTCAATTTTTGACAGCAGGTTCAAAACATTAGTCATAGCCTATGACCGATGGCTTATGGTGCGATAGAGAAAAAGTCAAACCTTTCTGAACTTCTGAAGGCAATCGGTAATAGCAAGAACAAATTTTTTAAAGGTCTTTTTTAGTGGAAAAACCCATGTGGTAGTGGTACCACTAAGGACCACTGTCTCTGAATCCAGCACTCAGCAGCACACTATTACTCTCTTCTCACAGCATCACTTTCAACCACTGGATGATCCTTTCATCATGAGCAACTCTAACCGGGTCTTAATTTTTTAATTGTAATGCTGACAAAAACTACCAGGCTTTTTCAAATTGACATTAAAGATCTCTTCTATTTGATCCCATAACCTCCTGCTAGAATGCTGGTGAGCATTCTACTCATAAATATGGTTCCATTGCTTTCCTAAACACAACTGAAGTTCCAGTTCGTGGTTTTTTAGAACTTTCAACCTTTCATTTATGATCAACCTACATACAGTTCGAAGGGGCACCACACCTGCAAAAACCTGGTGTATGCAAGGTGTAATTTCATAATTTCGGATGCAAATATGACTGGATAATTTGAAGCAGCGGCAAGCACCAGCACGGTTAATTCCAAGATCTGAGGTGTTGCGTGAGGATGTCCGATCCCAATTTCACCGCCAATGAAACAACGACCCCTCGGAGCTGCGAGGTGGCGCTGCAGAGTGATGTTGACAAGCAATGCCGATGCTGGATACGTGAAGCGCCCCAGCCCCTGTACTCTCAGAGCAAGAAGGAATCAGTACGGCTTGCAGACCACCGGAGCACATGCCAGCAGAGAAGATATGCTTCACTGCAACGCAGGCATGGACACCAGTTTCGAAGCAACGCGCGCTCAGTGCTTCATCAAGGCACGGCCAAATTGGAGGCAGTGGTGCACGCACTTGCCGCTCCTCTCCAGCCTGGCTAAGATCGAGGCAGCATCTAGCGGAAGCACTGGCATCGAAGCATCTCCCACCCCCAACAGCGTCCCATAACGCGGCCATTCTTGCTAAATGCCTGCGACAGGCTGACCATGTGCAATGCCAGCCTGCGCAGTTTCTTTGAGTAGTGCTGTGATGCAACTGGCTGGATCCACTTCACAGCAGCTTTTGGAACAGCCAAAAGTGCCTTTTGGCGCAGATATATACAGTATTTTCCGATGTATAAGTCGCATTTCTTTATAGAGTTTTTTGTCAATGCGACTTATATACAGCGAAAAATGACTCGCAACCACACGCCATTTTTTGACATTCCTGGTAACTACAACCTTTGTCCATAAAGTTCCGAGACTGACTCCTTTAAAAAAAATGCGTTTAACACTGAAATCATTTGTATAGCACCCCTTCGATATAGTCTCCCTTACAGTCTATACACAGCTTCCAACGCTTCTTGAGGTCTCGGAAACAGTTGGAAAACGCTTCTTTTGGCAGGGCTGTCACCTCCTTCGTCATGGCGTCCTGAATGGCCTCCACGCTCCCCATCCAGCGACCTTTTAGGGCTCTCTTCACACGAGGAAACAGGAAAAAATCGCATGGGGAGAGGTCAGGCAAGTATGCGGATGGGGAAGTACAGTAATGCTGTGCTTGGCGAGAGATTTTGTCACGCTGAGAGCAGTGCGCGGCCTTGCGTTATCGTGGCGAAGGCTCCATTGTCCAGATGCCCATAAGTCACGGCGACGGCGTAGCAGTACATCAGGCATGTGTTGGAGTACGTGGATATAAAACTCCTGATTCACCGTCTGCCCTTGTGGAATGAACTCGCGGTGTATGACACCTCTGGCATCGAAAAAAAAACGATCAGCATCGTCTTTGTTTTGATCTTCTGTTGCCGCACCTTTCTCGACGCCGGAGATCTTGTGGACCGCCATTCGGCGCTCTGCCTCTTTGTTTGAGGATCGTATTGAAAACAGCCATGCTTCGTCTTCAGCAATGCTGCGGTCGACGAATGCAGCATCCTTCTCTGCGTCGGAGAGCAAATCAGCAGCTCACTGATGCCCGCGGGTCCTTCTGGTCCTGTGTGAGGGAGTGCGGCACAAGTCTCGACATTCAGCTTTCGTTTCCCCAAGTTCTCAAGCAAAATTTGGTGGCATGTTGTCTTACTAATGTCGAGAGCATCTGATAGCATGCGGACTGTAATGGTGCGGTCTTGCTGTATGATTTCCCTGATCCGAGCCACGTTGTATTCATTCCGTGAGGTTGAAGGGTGCCCCTGCCTTGTGCCGTCTTCCACCGACTTTCTCCCCGAAGCAAACCTCTTGTGCCACTCGAAAACTCGCACCTGCGATAATGTCTCATTGCCGCAAGCGTCTTGAAGAAGCTCATACGTCTGTGCGGCTGTCTTGCCAAGCTTCACACAGAATTTTATGCTTACATGCTGTTCAAGGTGGACGTCCATCTCTCCACACTCACTCACAGGAGAATGCACAAACCACTAGTGACAACGTATTTTTCGACACGTAGTGCGACCCAGCGGCTGCCACAGCAATTAACATAAAAAGCTCGGGTTAGCCCGAAAGGATGGCGCTACACATACGCACTAATATTTGTTTTGGGGAATCATTTCTAAAGAAGAAAATAAATCAGTCTCGAAACTTTACGGACAAAGGTTGTATGTTTAAAAAGAAAATCGATAAGTACAGTCGAACCCACTTATAATGATACCGGTTTTAACAATATATCGGTTCCAACAATGAAAAGCTGCTGCACCGTCCACTTTTGTATATTTTCCATGGTAAAATAACCCGCTTACTACAATGCCCCCATGCCACATTATCGGTTAAAACAATGAAGTCTGACTCCTGAGTGCTCGTGCCAAAATGCAGTAGAATGCGAAATCCTTGAAAAGAAAAAAAATATAAATTCCAGCCGCTGCACCCTCCCCGCCGCGCGTTCATACAATAGAACCTGTTTTCCGGCCTTCTCCGCATCGCCAGCCTCGCGTGTCTCACTCCCGCTGCCCTTCCATCGCTCCGAACAACAAATGGGCTGCGCCCATAACTCTACGCCGCGCCACCCTCCGAAATACGAATGGACCTCGCCAACGCGCCAAAAGAGCTGATCTGCTCGCTCGCTCGCCCCTCATTCTGCGCAGTTCTGACAACGGATTTGGTTGTTTGTGTTAGTTGATTGTGTTGAAGTCGTTCCTGGCCATGCGGTTTCTCCGTCTCGTTTGAATCGCCGCCGAAACGGAAGATCCGCCCGCTGATTATCGGACGACGTTGCCGGTGAAAAGACAGCACACAGCCATCGATTTGGAGACTAAGTGCAGTATCGTGAAGGACTACAAAGACGGTAAGAAAGTGTGTGACTTGGTTAAGAAGCACGCACTATCGCAACCGACGATGTCGACAATCATCCGCTCAGCTGAGAAGTTCGACAAAGAAAAGTGCTCGCTTGAAAGTGGGTGCAAACGCGTTCGACAAGGTGCCTATAAGGAGGTGGAGGAGGCCCTCTACGAGTGGTTTCTTGGTGCCCATGCCCAGAACTTGCCTATCACCGGGCCGATTCTGGCCACAAAGGCGAAGCAGTTTGCCCTGCTGATTAACAATGTGGACTTCCAGCCAGGTGGCGGCTGGATAGAGCGCTTCAAAGAGAGGCCGTGGAGAAGGATGTTGGCAAGCTTCGCGTGAGGCAAGCAAGGTTGACGGACATGGGGTTTTCTCGTGCAAGCCAGTGAGAAGTACATGGTGAGATGCTCGTGGTGATTTCACCCCAGCGTTTCTTCGGGATTTCTCAAGCTGAGAGGCAGCTGCGGCAACCTTCTTGTATTTTTTACAAGGCCCCTTTCGGAGCCACCAAAACGATGCCTCAGCAGAGCTCGCATGTCACTTGCCGTCCGTGACCCCTCTTTGCAGTTGTTATGCTTTTTTTCGTGAAACCCGTTTACAGCAATCATCGGTTATAACAATGGAATTTTCGTGCGTGGCATTTGAATATTGTTATAAGTGGACTCGACTGTAATAGAAAAAATAATCGAGTTTTACAGTTTTAGCGCAGCACGATCCACTGCCGTGATCCGCTTCAGCAGTGACTCAGCTACGCTTGCGCAGTGGCAGGTGTGCGCTCCTCAGGAATGCGCAGATAGCTCACCGCGGATTCGGTTCAAGATAATGGAATGCAGATCGCACTATGCTAAAACTGTATTCTTTTAAATTTTACGCAACAGCTAGAATCCCATAAACGACCGGACTGAATGTGATGGTGCCACAAAGTGCGCGCATCGTGCGTTCTTCTTACTCAACATGACGCCGCCTGCGAGGCGAAGAAGCTAGGGTGCAAAACTGAAGCTGCGTGCCATCGAATATGCGCTGGAGAACAGGAACCGGGCAGCAGGGAGATAGTTTGACGTTAGTGAGAACAATTATCCGGGACTATCCAATTCTTTTCAATAGGGCAGCAAAGCGAACCCCAAAATCAACACACACTGAGAACTGCGCGGTAGCGTGCCGTTTCCCTACTTCGGCCGAGCAAGGACGTGGAAGTCAACATCAGCGCCATTTGTGAATGTTTGTGCCATGCGCATTTCCACTGTGCCCTCCATACCACAGGAACACCAGAGTTAATCCCTGCGTGCTGCAAGCCTATTTCGCTTCTCTACAGTATTGTGCGTTTTTATCGTGAAGACTCAAAAATTTCCCCGCCTCAACCGCTGGCTCATTTGTAGTGAAACTGCACACAGAGCTGGCGTATTCTGGTAACTTTTGTATCGTAGCAGGTTTGACAATGGTACTTACTTAGTTGAGCCGTGCACGATGCGAGAACGTAATCGTCTACGTAGAGATCGGCAAACCAAAACCCCCAAACGACGCTTTTTCGCTGAAGGGCGGCGGTGGCGCCATCTGTTTTTGCTGTGGAAAACGTCAAAACAAGGCTGCCGATGCGAGCATTGCAGGAGGCGCGGGCCCTTTGAATATGCCGTTCCAAACGTTTCGTCTGCTCCTACCATGGTGTAACAGTGCTATGTCTTTCACCGTGGCTTCTACTGAAGCGCTTACATTTTCAGCTAATTGAGCGGAAAAAAATATCACAACTGATTTACCAAGGCTTTACCTTTCAAAAAATGTTGTTTGCAACGCTCGCCTCGGCGGCCTTGCCGTTTTCCACTGCAAACACAGATGGCGTCACTGCCGCCCTTCAGCGAAAAAAATGTCGTTCGCGGGATTTGGTTCGGCGATCCCTACATAGACGATTATGTTTTCGCAACGTGCACGGCTCAACTAAGTAAGTACCGTTGTCAAACTTGCTACAATACAAAAGTTATCATAATACGCAAGCTCTGTGTGCAGTTTCACTGCAAATGAGCCAGCGGTTTGATGGCGACCCGCATATACTTATACTAAGGATTGATTGAAGGATTCTAAAAAAAATTGCATTTTCCACTAGTGCTACCTAACGCAGATGTAGGATAGCACACAGTACCCGAGAATTTTGTTGACAAGGAGATACGGTTTTGGCGCAAGCTTTGCATAGATTACTCGTAATATGTCGTAATGTAGCAGCATGTAGTAGGCTTTCCAATACACCAATAAAGTTTAAACTCCCCTTTCAACGTGCACCAGCTACACCAGTTGGCATGAGAAAGACGAAGAAAAAGTCGTTCCACGGAACAGCAACCATTACACAAAATTCCGCAAACATTCAACATACTTACAGAGCAATCCCTTTTTTTTATTGCCGAACTATGCTGCTCTTTCCAACCATTTCCAATGGCCTCCAGCCACCCGCTATGTGCCCAGCCATGGATGGCCATGTTATCCCAGCAAGCTAAACTAATGGCTCAGCTAAGTAAGTACTGTTGTCAAACTTGCTACGATACAAAAGTTATCATAATATGCGAGCTCTGTGTGCAGTTTCACTGCAAATGAGCCAGCGGTTGGGGTGGGGAAATTTTTGAAAGTCTTCACGATAAAAACGCACAATACTGTATGTTTTCATACTCGGTGTGACAATGTGCCCGGCCAGCATGATGGCGACCCACATATACTTACACTAAGGATTGATTGAAGGATTCTAAAAAAAATTGCATTTTCCACTAGTGCTACCTAACGCAGATGTAGGATAGCACACAGTGCCCAAGAATCTTGTTGACAAGGAGATATGGTTTTGGCGCAAGCTTTGCATAGATTACTCGTAATATGTCGTAATGTAGCAGCATGTAGTAGGCTTTGCCTTTTGGCACAGTTTGGCGTCGTTAGTGCAGCAATTACATCACTGGTAGTGTGCCGTGATTAGAGGGCTAGGTCGACCTTCATTAAAGAAAAAAAGAGAGCCCTAAAGCTCAGGGTCAACCTACACACGGAGCCTACCTATATGTGGGGGTCTAATACCCCTGTCACACGGCGAGTTTCGATGGCCATCGAGCCGAGGGTCTTCGAAATTCTCAATCGCCATTGAACTCGAAGGAGTTGTGTCGCTGCTACACGGCAAATCTCAATGGCCAGTGAAATGGTTCTCGTGTCGTACGCCAAGCTTGTGTAGCGCCACAATCGCTACTTTGAATTTTGCAAAAATAACAAAAATATGTGATAAATGCTGAAATACACGCATATGCGCATGCCATTTAAAACCCTTTTAATTGCACGTACGCGACGGATAGATGGAGACACTGCTGTAGCCACTCTAATACAAGACGAGCCAAAACCAAGCCAGTCCAACTGCGTCGGAGCACTGCTTCGTCAGGCTTATGACCTGGGAAATCGCCTTGATATCTGGAAAACAAGAGCTATTTGTCTCTTGAAAATTTATGGGAGGGTAAGAATGGGCAAATCGAAGGCGAATACAACAGCTTAGAACACGATATTGCGTTGAGGGATTAGAGACGAAGCTGTTACCGCTGTGAAGCGGGCGGGCAGGGCGCCGCCATGTTGTCAACGCTAAGTACGCATGCAACGCAAAGACCGCAACGCAAGATTAATGCGCTCAAAACCAGTCTGATACAATTTTAAAATTATTGTACGGACTGCTTGCATTAAATTTTAGGAGAATAATGATTGTTCATGCTTTTGTACCGTGAATGTGTCGTGTACTAAAGTGCGCTTGGCGCCGCTCGAAGCAACGCTAGCAACCTTGGGCACCGCTCGAAGGCCCTCGAAATCTTGATGGAGTTCTGCGCTACTCCTTTGACTCGATAGGCTATTGACTCGATCGCCATTGAAACTGCCCGTGTAGCAGCGCTCGATCGCCTTTGAGTCGATCGACTATCGGTTCGAGGGCCCTCGAAATGCCCGTGTGACAGGGGTATAAGGTAGTTTTGAGCAAGCATTGGGTAGCACGCGCCCCATGCCGGTGCCCATTCCCGGCATGGCACATGGGGAACTTCCATGCTTGAAAAATAAGTTTATTCATGCAAATCGGTTTCACTGAAGAATATTCGAAATGGACGCGGCCATTTACCCGGCTCGTTCGTGAGGGCAAACTTCCGCCTCCGAGAATCTCCAGGGTTTGCGTCGCACTGGAATCCGAAACTACAACACTGGTCGCAGTTCAGTTTTCCGCTAAACAATCGGGCCACACGCTAGTGTTTCAAGGTGGAATCCCCCTTTTTTGCCTCAGATTGCTATCTTTGTGGGTGCATCGTTACGCGTCTGTTCCTCTGAGCTGTGTGCGCGCCATGATGCCACCCCGCGGGAAACTACGAAAAGAGCAGCGGCGTGCCAAAGCAAGCAGGGGGGGGGGGGGCATGCGTTTGACTCGCATTAGAAGTCCACTTCCTTTGTGGACAGCGTGAGCTACGGGCTGGACGGTACACTTCTACAAGGCAATATACGGTAATCACAAAGTTCTTCCAGTAAAGGTAGCGCATTCCCGTACCAAATTTTCTTAACCGGGTCCGTCTTTTTTTTTTGGCTGTTGGCAGGTGATACGAAAACCCGGTTAATTCGAATATTGTTCGCAGTCCCGATGGCTTCAAATTAACGAGGTTTTACTGTACTAAATCATTTAAATCGTCTCATCTACGCCTTGCTCAAGAAGAAGAATGTTCAAAATCTTCCACTTAGTGGATGAATCTTCATTTGTTTTAAGTTGTGAAGCACAGGCCATTGAATGTGAAAACGGAAAAAAAAAAATCAATATGAATTAGCTTAGGTAAACCAGGATATACAAAGCGAAAGCTGTTGGCGTTCATTATGTTCAGTGGCATTGGCGTGGACAACGTTGACAATCATTGACGCCAATGATTTTGAGGAAACGAAGGGCGCACGCGCTATGCTCTTAGCGGCTGCACCGCGGTGGAGGATATGAGCCGCGGAGCGACCGCTCGCCTTGGGAGAAGGCGCAATGGAAGAAGAAGACGCGGCTGGTGGCCACACCAGCCGCGTGTATAGCAAGCGGCATCTTCAGAGCCTATGGGAAGCTGCTTCTACCGACCCCGAAGTCATTGCCTGGCGTGAGGCTGCCCATCTAAGTAATAAGAAATGAAGCGCAAAGAGTAAGCGCGTGTCGGATGCCCAAGGTACATGAAGAACGTCTCACCTAGCGTCTTCACTTTCCACTAGCCGTGTCGTCTTCTTCCATTGAGCCTTCCCCCAAGGCGAGCGGCCACTCCGTGGCTTATGTCCTCCGCCGTGGCGCAGCTGCTAAGAGCCTAGCGCTTGACCAGTGAGGTGCATAGCTAAGTAATGACGTCATGCACGGCGCTGCGCGGAGACCGGCGAGGTGACGGCGCGCGGCTCGGAGCACCGCGCATGCGCAGTGAGGTGCATAGCTAAGTGAAGTGATGGTGTCACGCGCAGCACTGCGCGGAGACCAGAGAGGTGACAGCGTGCGGCGAACACCTGCGATTCGGCGCAGCTGGTTGCCATGGTAACGGAGTATGCGCAGAAGTGACTAGCGCGGGCCGCCTGAAATGCGCTGCTGACTAGCCTTGTGTAGCTTGCACTACTAAAGTGTTGGCTGTGTTTGAAATGGTGATGAGCTCTCTTGACTTAACGTATGAACCCCTGTCAACGGCCAAATTAGATTTTTAGACAATTGGTTCTGTTTTGAAGGTTTTGGCATCTTCTTTTTTCCCTTTTCTTTGGACTTCGTACTGCTATATTTTTGCCAAGCATCTCATCAGCCTAATTTTCACATTCCTCTCATGTAGCTGTGACGCATCCCAAACTGCTGCCGTGCAACTCAATCATACATGTCTTGTCCGCTATTCATCAAACAATGTGGCAAGTGCAAAGGCAGGTAAAGAAGGCTGTGATTATGCAAAACAAGCATGGTCTTCCTACCTGCCCCTGCATGTTCATGATAGAGACGGTGTTAGAGCGGTTGCAGACCACAAAGTGCTCGGGGTTCTTAGGCAGGGCGTGGATTGAGTTCACCGTGATGTCGGCACCAATGGCACTGCCCGTGCCACCGGCTGCCCCCAGGGACTTGAAGGTGCTCAGACACTCAGTGCTCTTGACGCTCCATAGCTTGACCGTGCCATCCGAGCTGGCACTGAGCAGGTGATGACTCTCAGGCGTAAAGATGACATCATTCACGAACGAGGTGTGGCCACGGAACTCCTTGAGCAGCTTCCCAGACTTGAGGCCATGGATCCTGCAGGCAGGGGGAGAAAGACGTGCTCTTCTTTGCAGCAAGCTCCACAACGCAAAGCAATTCAAACCATTCATAAACTATGCGAACTATTTCCTCTTGATATGCTTCCTTACTCAACACAGGGCACAAGGAATTGCCGATAGCAAAAGACATAACACCCTTCCTTCAGAAATGCTTGTATAAAAGACTGAGGCCCTGCACTGCAAATCTAGTTCGAAAACTACTATCAGGTCAGCAACTGTCGGATTCACTATAAGTAGGCTTGACTGCACACTTTAACCTCAATATAACAGTCGGTAATATCCGCTCTTTAATTCGTTACACTGAAATTTCACTACATCGAATTTCATTTCCTGGCATGCAAAATACTCTTGAAATTATGTTGCGGCTCAGTCATCTGAAAAACACATGATCAGCAATGAAATCGATCTGCTACTCCTGCACATCCTTAGCTATCAACTTACAAGTTGTTTGTATGCCCATAGATATTTCACTGTTTCTTACTCATGTTCCAAGCTTGTGAACCACTTTGGAATGGCTACCAAACCCTGTGTGTGATGCACATGTCGCATGTTTTGCTTTTGTGGTCATCATCGTCATATTTGCACCTTCCTGAGCATGTCGACGACACAACGAGGAATTTCATCACCGTCTCACATGCAGGGAAACAAAGGAAAGAAGGCTGATGGCGGCATGTCACGCCGGCACCCCCCCTTCCTCTTTCTCTCCATTTCGGCAAAAGCGGGAAGTGCCCTTGTAAGTGCCCTTCAGTCAGCACCCGAAGGAATGAAACCAGGCTCACTACAAGTCTCATTACATTTTTCACCACAAGCGCAAGCGCACTATGCCTGAATGGGAAGCGAAGTGTCCGACAGCCGACCTTTCCAGTCCTTTCACTGAGCTTTGGAAGACAATGAATGCAATGGATAGCACAATGCATCTGGCATCGATTTTTGGCAAGACAGAAGACAGTGAGAGCTGCTGAAGACTGGCCTGGCTGGATGTTCCGAAAAACGCGCTTTCTGTTGGATTGACTCAATGCCATGGTAGCTGGCCTGGCCTGTACTATCCGAGATGGCACAGCAGTTGGTGCGCTCGCCACTATGATCAACTCGCATGTCTGTCAGGAATGGCCTATGCACTGTGCATCTGTCAGCTGGGCAGCATCCACTTGCATGCACTTGCTCTGGTATGCATGCTGCTCAGCCACTCGTGCTCAAGGCGCAATTTTTCCTTACGTTCGCTTCGAGCCAGCAGTGATATTTTGTTATGCTGAAAACGTGTCAAAATTTACTTTGTTATTAGAGGCAAAAATATATCGTGTTCTATGCGACACGAAGTTGTGAGAACAATAATACTTTGTTACATCGAGATTTATTTACAGTGAAGTTCGTGACATCAAGGTTTAACTGTATCATGCCGTGATGATACATGAACCTCTCATGAACCTCTGTAGCAACTTCACATACTACCACGAGTTTAGCATGCCGCTGAAAAGGTGCCTCTTTCCCACTTGTGTTTGCATCAGTAAGGAACTGCCCCACTTCGTTAATGCTCTCGCGTTGAGCCAAACGCACCTGATGGTCTGATCGAAGGAGGCACTGAGCAGCTGGCTGCTGTCTCGTGAGAAGGTGAGGCAGGTGACGCCCTTGGAGTGGGCGCGCTCAAAGCGCCGCAAGCACTGGCCCGTCTGGATCTTCCACACCTGCACAGCCACCATGACAGCACTGACAAAAGGATACAAAACTCTTAAATTTTGCAGCTGGGATGAAACAGAACTATCACAGAAGCAAGCGGCGTGACAAAATGTTAAGTTCTGCAAAGGTTTCACACAGAAGCCTGTCTGGTTCCAGGCACTGTTGACCAAATTACAGCTAGAAACCTAGGTTTCAAGGTATTTTTACGAAAACTAATGTTTAGACTGAGGCCCAACGTTTCCAGTACATCAATAAAGTTTAAATGCCCCTCTCAACATGCACCAGCTACACCAGTTGGCATGAGAAAGACAAAGAAAAAGTCGTTCCACGGAACAGCAACCATTACAAAAAAATCCGCAAACATTCAACATACTTGCAGAGCAATCCCTTTTTTTTATTGCCAAACTATGCTGCTCTTTCCAACCATTCCCAATGGCATCCAGCCACCCGCTATGTGCCCAGCCGTGGCCATGTTATCCCAGCAAGTTTCATAATCTCATCACAGCATCCGACTCTTGGCCACTCCCAGCTACTTTTTCTTCCTCTTAGCAGACAGTTCTGCACATTACATATCTTGCCGTGTCCATTTCTCCTCTTGTAATTTTGGCTAAAATATCAACTCCAGTTTGTCATCAAATCCATGCTCCTTCGTTTCTGTCCCTTAATGTTGCACATATTTTACTTTCCATCACTCACTGCACTGTTCTTAACCCGACTGCCAGCCTAAATTTCCACGTTTTGGCCCCATACAGAAGTAATGGCAAGCTACATCAGTTAGGGTGTATACTTCCTTCTCCAGATATATGGGTAAGGTTTTGGGATCAAACCCGCAGTCTTTCGGGTTAGCAGCCGAGCGCCATAACCGCTGAGTCACCATGGCGGCTAGATGTATAGGTAATTAGGAATCGGTTGTGCATTTGGGTTTCACATGTTGTGAAGAGCAGCATGCCCAGATATGGGTAAGCTGTTCTTTCCAACGCGCGACCCTACTCGTCGCGCGTTGTGATTGGCTGCGCGAGGCTCCCATCGTCTGGTCCACTCTGCAAGCGATGCCAGCGACACGACGACACCTCTCTTTGTTCCTTGTGACAAGTGTGCAACGATGTCCGATCAACGGGGAAGTTAGCCGCGAGGCACAAGTTCAGCAAAAGAAAGAAGCGATCTGTTTATAACATCCAGAACCATGCTATTCCTTCGGAGGGCATCGAGAACAGTCCGCCGCCAACAGCAAGCAATGCTGAAGCCGCTGACAGTGTTGAAGTAGGCTTAGCCAGCTCGTCGACGAGTCAAAGCGGTGCGGACAGTGGTCGCATTCGGCACGACACTGCAATGTTGCAGCGTGCAAATTTGGTGCAAAGGGAGGTTGAAACTCAAGAAAAACTTCAAGTTCTTGCTCCAACGCCGGCAACGACGCAGAAGCTGGATTTTCTCACTCGCACTGACGACGATGCGGCCACGCCAGCTGACATCGAGACAGGCTTCGTTGTCGTAAACTTGGACTCCGTGGACGCGATGATGTCGTGCGTGAAGTGCAAAGTGTGCGGCGGTAGCGTCACTGTAGCGTCAGGTGGCCTCGCCATAAAAATTGTTATCAGGTGCGCATGCTGCGGTGGAGCATGCCCCGCGTGAACGTCAACCAGAAGGCCAGCCCGTTCGTTGTGAACATTGTTGCTGCGCGGGTGATGCAAGCCACCGGGAATCAGCAAATGGTGCTAAACAACGTTTTTGCCGCGATGAACATTTCCTACCACGGCCTTCACACCAAAACATAGCAGAGGTACCTGAAGAAGACGAAGGAAGTTGGCGCTCGCGGCGGCTCTTGCTGCCGAGAAGCAGACGACTCTGTGCGCACAATCGGTTCGGGAACTCTACGACGACTTGAAGCTTGGGAATCCCGGAAACATTGCCGTGTCATATGACAGTTACAGTGACGCACGACTACTTGTCGCCCATTGGCGTAGGCACGGTCGCCGAGCTCACGGGGCTAGTTCTTGATTTTGTTGTACTCAGCAACTTCTGTGCCGGTTGTGAGCGTGGGCCAAAGGAAGATGATCCGACGTACAAGGCTTGGAAGGAGAGCCACACCTGCCAAAAAAACACCTCTAAGAAGTCCGGAGAAATGGAAGTTGAAGCCGCCCTCATCCTTTTCCAGAGGTCACTGCAACGACATAACCTAAGGTACACCACCCTACTCTCAGATGGTGACAGCCGCACTTTCCTTGCCTTGCAGGAAGCCAGAGTGTATGGGTACATTCCAGTGGAAAATGAAGACTGTGCCAACCATGTACAAAAACGGATGGGCACAAGCTTGCGAAACCTCATCACAAAACATACGGGACCTGGATTGGAGAGCCTTGGCAGTAAAGGCAAACTAACCGCTGACCTAGTTGCAAAGCTAACGCGGTACTATGGCTGGGCCCTGAAGACTCACAAGGGTGACGTGCAGGGAATGAAGAAAGCAGTGATGGCCACTTATCATCACACAACATCAATTGACTCTGTGTCAGATCATTGATATTGACCGCCAGGACCAAGCTCATGGTGCCGCCAAAATGCAGCAAGTGCTAAGGGCGAGACAGCTCCTAAGCACCGCTACAATCTGCCCCCATATGTCTGCGAGGCCCTCTTGCCCATTTACGAGCGCTTTTCTGATAAGAGGCTTCTTGAGCGGTGCCAAAGAGGCAGTACTCAGAACAGCAATGAGTCCCTTCACTCCATGATATGGGCACTGGCTCCAAAGGAACAGCATGTGTCAGTGTTCACTGTGCAAGCTGCAGTGGTTGAGGCTGTGACGAGATTCAATGCTGGCTGTGAGAGGACGTCCGCAGCAATACTGAAAGACTTGCACCTCAAACCTGGAATGCCAAGCACAAAGCGCATGGCAGAGAAGGACCAGTGCCGAGCAGTGGCATCTGCAAAGAAGCGCAAGACCACATTGAACATGCAGCACACTTTCAAAATGCGCAATTTGGGTGGCTGTAGTCAGATTGACTACATTCCTGGTGGCTTTTAGTTACATAGGAAGCAAAATATGGCAGTTTTTTCTGCATTTTT
>JARKHS020010778.1:0-112103 GCA_030143305.2 Amblyomma americanum
TGGTCTTCGAAGCAGCCTGAAGGGGCGTTTAGTTTATTTGTCCTTGTACCAAGGAAAAATATACTACTACTGCTTATTATTATTATTATTATTATTATTATTATTATTATTAATATTATTATTATTATTATCTGGTCGTTATGGCTGGAGGTAGGCACATTATTATGTACCACCTTCGGTTTGTACCTCTTATTAGGGCTAACTACGATAACTAACACTACCTTGGTAATACTATTCAATTACTCTATGTTGCAAGCTCTATCTCGGTTGATGAGGAATCCCACACCTATTTTTCGTCTACCCGCTAATTCACGAAAGCGTAGTACGTGCCCCTCGCCCTTTAGCACTGTATTTATTTATTTATTTCAGAATACTGCAGGCCACTGATTGGTCCCCCGAACCTCACTATGTGCTATGACATCTCATTTAATACGTTCTAGTGCCTCGAGCAGCACTGCTAGATAGACTCACTAATACGGTGCTAGCGTTAGGCATTGTCAGGTTCAGTTTTCAAAGGAGGTAAACCGGAGCCAGATATTCTTAGCACCCTCCGCGGAGTCACATTGCTCATTGCCAGAGTGCCAGAGTTTGCAATCGACCCCATTCGATTTTCTCGATAAAATTTATGGCTGTTTATTGAACCAGCTGAAGTAATTACTCTGAAAAACTAGCGAAAAAAGTTTCCTGATGATGTGACAGCCCTTCGAATTTCTCAGTGGAGTGCAAAAGTTGGTGTCAGAAAAGAAATATTACAAAAAATTAATTATCTCACTTTTGGGCTTGAAAAGTTTTCAAAGATACTGAATATTCATTGTGGTTTTTATTCGTACAGTAAAAAAATTTTGATCCCAAAATGTTTGTGTCGTTTTATTCCATTACATTCCCCCAAAACACCGTTTCTTGCAATAGTCTTTATACCCTTTTCGGACATTGGCAAGCAACTTCACATGTCTCGTCGCTTCTCTATAATCCGTAACATCTCATTAAATGGTTGAAATTATGACATAACAAAGTTCCTTTCAAGAAAAAAAATGTCGAGCTTAAAGGAAAGTGTGCTGTGCAGCGTTTTCGGGCATGACTTTCTTATAGAGGCGTTCCTAGTAAAAGTATAAATTATAGCTCAATCGATAGCTAGTTGCATTGAAATTTTTCTCCGCAATTTTTATCGGAGTCTTTCTTTTTTTAAAGGGGAAAACGACCTTGAATTTCAGCGCTCCACTTCGAGCCATGGTTGCCCCGTTACGCCACAGCACTGCTCGGCATGCTTTTGCGGTTCCCGAGAGTCGTACGCCGCCTGGCAAGCGCGCTTCAGCACGCAGTAAAAAGAGATAAGAGTGCTCCAGGGGCTCTGTGTCGTCAGCGGACGCCTGTGTGTTGGCCTGCTGAAAACTCAAAACCGGTCCACGGTGCCATGACTAGTGTCGCGACGGCTTAGCCGCAGTGGCTGAGTACGCATGACGTAGGGAAACTAAATTTTGTCTTAACCGCTGCTACATGGGCCGAGCCCTAGGTAGCTTTAGTAGGCTGTGCGCTAAGACATCAGCTACTTCTTGTCTTCGGCAGGGGTTATGGAGACGACTCAAGAACGAATGCAAGCAAGTCAATCTGCGGCCCTTGAATATCGCCAGGAGGTGAGCCACTTATTTCGGTTACCCTCCAGGTGTAAGCGTACTTTAGACTGTACTACATTAAACGGGAATTGTATGAGGCTATGCTCCTCGCGACGCCATGTACGATGGTGCCCGTGTGCTGCTGGCACACGCCACGAAGCGAAGAGCCTTGGCTACAAAACAGCGCGTTTTCACTGTAGCATTCGTTGCTGCTGCTGCAACGTTCATGCGTCTCGCGTTATGAAGAATGTATGACCGCACTAGTACCTCATGAGGGTTGATAAAATCAATGATGAAAATATCTCTGTGATAATATTGTCACGATGTGGTGACTGCAGTCCGGAGAGCAGAGAGGCTGCGAAAATGGTGTCTAAACAAAACTCTTTATTTGGGCTGACTTGCGCCCACAATGGACTGAATCACTCGGCGGCGGCGTAGCAAAGAGCGCGCTCGGCGTTCGTGGCAGTGGCGCTAACTATATTTTAACTATAACAAGCGCAGTGGCGCTAACTATATTTAAGGCGCTGATGCTATTAATAACTAATACTCGATAGGTCTAGGTCAATGTAGCTTTTCTCTTTCTATTAGCCGCCACGCTGGTCGAGTGGTTAGGGTGGTCAGTTGCTGATTGTACAGAAGCAGGTTCTATCGTGGCCGCGGCGGCCACTACCACGGCCGTGTTCTGCAGTGCAGTTGAGGTACTGTGGCGCGGGGTGCAGCGATGAAGTTCAATTTTTTTTCGTACTTAAAACAAAAAAAACTCCCGATAAAAAAGCGCGTGAAAAATTTCATTGCAGCTTGCTAATATTTGAGCTACAATTTATATTTTTACTAGAAATGGCTCTAAGAAGTTTACGCCTTGAAACGTTGCACAGCACATTTTTTAAGTTAGACATCTTTTTTCTGAAAGATACTTGTGTATCATACTTTAAACCATTTAATGAAATAGTAAGTGTTATAGAGAAGCGGCGAAACTTGTGATGGTGGCTCGCCAATGTAGCGAAAAATTAATAAAAAAATATCAAAATCGATGTTTTCGGGAAAGATGACATTAAGCAACACAATAACTTTTCGCTAGAAATTTTTTGCGGTGCCATTAAAACCCACAACGCATATTCATTATGTCAACATATTTTCAAGCGCAACAGTTAAATATTAGCTTTTTTGTAATTTTTTTAATGAGACCAAATTTTCCACTCTTTCGAGAAATTCGAAGGGTTGTCACATGAGCAGAAAATTGTTTTCGCCAAAGTTCTTAAGGGTAGTTTCTTTAGCCGGTTCAAAAAAAAGTCACAGATTTTACCAACATGGTTGGAGGAAGTCGAGTGCAAACTCTGGTACGTTTGGTATGCAATGACCCATGTCTGCCGCTTATGTCAGTTGGTCCGCACCCGCTAGGGACTGAAGGGCCCACGGTTAACTAGTTTAATCGTGTAGGAGGTTGTCGCTAAGCGCCAAACTAGTGTGGCCAAATCCTGTTCTAGTGAGAGAGTCCGTTGTCAGTTCTGGCCACCGGGATCAGGCCGCACATCAGGCCTGGTTGTGCAATTGCATTGACACGCGGCTTTATTCTTTTCAATCCAGTGGAGAATTGCGCGGCACAGAGATACCAACCACGGTCCTCTTGGGGCGGATGCTTTACCTCTACGTTATCGCTGCACTGCGATGGCGTACTGCCCCCCCCCCCCCCCTTCTATGTTTACTAACAAATTTTTATCTCGAAGGCACACCGAAATTGGTACGACACTCTCAAGGAAGAGTTAGGAAATTAAGTCATCTGCAACCAATGACTCGTGACCTCATCGAAAAACATTTTGTTCGGCAGCTTGACTCCAATCGGGGCCTTGCAAGGCGCGTTTGCATATCAGCGGAATCTAACATCGCGGATGTAATAGATTTGCGGGCCCTTTACCAAAATGAGGACACTAAGATGCCTCAATTGGACAAAGTCGTCTACGCGTTCAAAGGTATAGCGGACAATGCTTCAACATGGGGGTCTACAAAACCTGCGCAACAGTTGTCGTTACTATAAAGGAATGTCGACGCCTTAACGACGCTAACAGCCGACCCATTAGTCACCAGTCTGCCGGCTCACTAATATGTCCGCGAAAATATACTCACCAAGCCGTCGTATTCTCCTTCTGACGTGACGCGCATGATACCTCCCCCCCCCCCCCCTCCCCACAACTCCTGGCCATGTCTGTTGCTATCCTGCAGCTGCATTTTGTGGTGTCCGACCTGTTTCCGTTGTTCCTTTCATCGAACCTGTTGTCCACCAAATATTTACAATACTTGATTCATCATCATCATCATCAGCCTGACTACGCCCACTGCAGGGCAAAGGCCTCTCCCATGTCTGTCGAAATAACCCCGTCCTTTGCCAGCGGCACCCTCCGTATGCCTGCAAGCTTCTTAATCTCATCCGTCCCAGTAACCAATCTTGCCTTCGTATAAATGCCCTGCCCAAGCCAATTTCTTCCTATTAATTTCGACTAGGATGACATTAACCAGCGTTTGTTCCCTCACCCACTCTGCCCGCTTCCGGTCTCTTAACGTTACATCTGTCATTTTTGTTTCCATATCAACTTGAGCTAAACCCTTTTCTTTAGCCTCCGCGTTTCTGCCCCGTAGGTAAGTACCGGTATGATACAGCGTTTGTACACTTCTCTCTTGAGGCATATTGCTAAACTGCCGTTCATAATCTGAGAGAACCTGCCATATGCGCTCCACCCCATTCTTAATCTTCTAGTTATTTCCCTCTCATGAAACGAAGCTGTCAATACCTGCCCTATGTGGACGCCAGCATTCTTCCAATCTGATGAGGCCTCCCCCTACAGGCAAAGCATTTCTATCAGTCTTCTCCTACCATTTTAAATCTCCCCGTGCCAGCGTAACGCAAGCCATCAGGCAGTGGAACACTCCACGACGGCCCATTGCTTTCTACTGCTCCCGCGTTGTTAACAACGCCAGGTGCAACCGCTGCCGATTGTTCCATAGATGAAAGGTCCTGTTTTTCCAGCTCTCGCGCTCATGCCTTCTCGCCCCTCAGGACCCTCCAAGCTCAAGCGACGACATTCAGATTCTTCTCCTCAGTTGCTCACCTCTGTCTGATCCGCCAGTCGAACTTCTCCAAATGCCCTCGCTTCTCATCTCCAGGCTCCTACGTACGCTGTCCGCAAAAGAATTTGGCGTTCTTGTGTTGGAGGTGATTTCTCATTACGAACCCTTCTAAAACCTTCCTGTTTGGTTCTCCCACAAAAAGTAATTCGCTTGCCGTCCGCGTAGACTGTGTCCTCGTGACGGTGCTTATCAGATACAAAAGCGCACCCTTCTGTCGTTTATCCAACCTCAGCCGAAGCCTGAGGAAAACTTTGACGTCTAATCCTAGAGTCGTTGTCCTATGCAGCGGACTTAGCGACGCCTCAGCTGTCAAACAGTGGCCATCTCTTGTGAAGATCTGTGACCCGCATACAAACGTGCGGTTGACCTTTCTAAATTACGACCGGCACTGCATTACCGTTCGCCTTGACGTCCGTTCTGAACAACCGTCTTCTTCATGCACAGTTGCGCTTCCTACGTCTTGCACTTTCTCAGTATTGACGGGTTTTCCCGGCTTGTACTTGAAGCCGCAGAGTACGTCACCTTCTCGTCTGTTTGATCAGTACTCACGCTCACTGCGACGTTACTACACAAGTTGAGGGGATCCCGTTCACACGGAGTGTTGCCCTCGTTCATACTTTCGTCGCTATGCCCGTGAACCAAGAGTACTTTCCTTTCCTTTTCTTGTGTACACTGCCAGCTTCGTCGAAACATAATTTTAGCGTCAATGTACTGAGTACGTGTTGCCCTTGTTCATAGGATAGTCACTTTGCCCGTGAACCATAAGTACCTTCCTTTCCTTTTCCTGCGTGCACAACCGGTTTCGTTTAACGATAATTTCAGCGTCAATATATGCACACACGTTGCATTTAATGACAAGCGTTGAGCTGAGCGGTAATTCGCATACGGCTGCAACATGTTATTCATGTGAATCAAGTGCTTATTCACCGTCTTGTTGTTTAAGAGGGCCAAATATTGTAGGGAGCACCGGCCGTGGTGGCTAAGTCTGTGCGGTGCTCGGCTGTTGATTCTAAGGTCACCGTATCTAACTCAGCCGAATCTTGACGGAATAAAAATGCAAAATATGCCGTGTGCCGTGTCATTTCAGAAGACGCTAAAATAACCAGGCGGTCCCAGTATTTCCGGAAACCTTCACTCCTGCGTCCTTCTAAGCCCACGTGTCTGTTCAGAATCACAAAAAGCACGTAGAGTACAATACATATAAAATCGCTTTTCTCGAGATGTTTGATCGATTAATGTACCGGCACGACAGCGGGAAACCATGAACGTCGCACCGGCCGTGGTGGTGGTAGTGGTTGTTTATTAAAATAATAGTAAAAAGGAAGAAAAATATATTTGCTAGCCCCGGCATCTGCCATCGATACTGAAGCACCTGAGCTGGGGCAGCGGAAATAAACGATAGCAGGCAGAATGGAGAAATTAAATGAAAGAGGTGAGGGGACAGGAAGAGAGGATGGGGGGAGAAGTAATATGTACAAACTATTTACACAATAACAAATGTGTCCAGGTTGTGCGCGTGATTAGTTCATTTTAGAGGAATTAAGTCACACACGCGCACAGCACTGTGTTAGCTACAACTGGAGTGGGGCGTCCAGTTATTAATCGGCGGCGCCAAGACGGTTTCCGTGAAAACTATCCGCAATACGGCGGCAGGTTTATCTGCTTTGCTATGGATGAAGAAAAAACTAATTTTTCCTTCCTCTATGATTTTAGGCGGCTTGTCACGTGCCGCGGAGCAGAGAGACCAATGACGGCGCCTCACATAGTCACGTGGGAAGCGGCAGTGCCGCCACCTGTTGGCCCTTACCAAAGTTGCAGTCCAGCGGCGGTGGTGAAGCGGCGAGAGCTTCTCCAGAAGCAGTTAGTCGACCGGTTTAGTAGGAGAGAGCTTTGCGCGGTGGTGCTTTCTCGCGTAGAACTCGCCGCCAATTTGGCCGTTCCTTTCGCGGCGCGTGCAGTGCCGCCAGCGACGTTCCGTGCGTTTTTCCGCTGATGTGCACGTACATTTACACTCCTTGCTGTTCTATGTTACTCCCTATAGGAAACAAGAGAAATTTTAACATATTTGTTTCGTACGACCTTCAATTTGTTAGGCGCAAGTTGTCTTCGAAAGCACACATATAGGAAGCTGTGTGGGAAAAACGTCTGAGTGTTCTTTTTGTGTGTGGTGGAACCTCCCTGGTATTGAAAACTGGGATAAATTCTGTGGCGGCGTAGCGCCCGTAATTGGGCCACTGCAGACTGGCAATGATTATAGCTATCTGCACGCACAGCTGATCATTACAGTAGGCATCAAAGTACCTAGTGCACGGAGATAAACGCTGACATCAACACTTTGCAACCACCTCGAATGCTTGGTTTTATGTGGCATCAAAAGAAAAGCAGGGATAGGAGGGGATGGGCAGAGTTTTAAGCAAGCCACGAAGCGTGGTCTTGGATAATGAACAGGTCTACTTTTATCCATCAGTCTACAAACTGTCCATCATCCGCTGCGAGCTGCATACACTAGAAATCAAATGTACCTCAAATCTGTATAACAAATACGATGATACCGCATTGTGCAGGAACAGGTTTGTACACTTTTCATGTGCTTTTCTTAATAACTAGGACCGCAGGGGTGGCCTCGTGGTTTTGAGCATCCTCCTCGTATGCGGGAGGTGCGGGGTTGGATCCCCAGTGCCACCGGTGATACACTGGGTACAAGAATGGTGCACGGCTTCATTAGGGTGAAGTGCTTGAGAAATGGGTCTCCGGCCCCACTTTGTTCAATGGAACCCACCCATCATCATCATCATCTTAACAAATGGGTGTTTGTTGTGAGTGTCGTAAGTAGACGCGAGAAAACGATTTTTCTTCAAAACCACAACTTTATTCCCTCCTTATTACGGCTATGGTCGCTTTGCGCGTTGGTATCGGCTGTGTTCGCTTGCGGGGGACCATATGCAAGGAAGCGGACTTGGAGGCATTCCTGGGGCTGCCGCTACGCACAAACAGTCAGGACCGCAATGAATTCCAACTCTTGCGAAAGGATGGCACTAAATGTTGGAAATAAATAGGAATTATGAGCTTGCGCTGGAAACTAGGAACAGGATGAGCAGGGAGATAAGTGTGAAAGTTTTTGTCTAAATTTTGTAAGTGTAGATCATACCCTGCAATTCCGGACAAAAACGTTTGTTCTGAACGGGAAATAGTTTAATACGAAAATTTTTCTATATATATATATATATATATATATATATATATATATATATATAATATGATTTCACTGCAAAATCATCATACCCGCAGATGTTCCTTCGGCAGGCTTTATTTTGTTTAAAGTTAACTTTTCTGCGGTCGTCAAAAACGTTCCCCATTGTATTTCTGAGAACGTTAAAGGCTCGAAGCGGGCGGTGGAAAAATTTTAAAGGAAAGATTTTGCTATGCATTGGAGAAATGGACAGTAGATTTCACTATTCCTTTAACAGCACCTAAAATGTTTGGTTTTATAACAAATATTGTCAAAGAATGCTGGAAATGCTGCAGAACGTTGCTCTCAACTATGAACGCTGTATCGCGTCTGCTATTAGTCCACAGTAAAGATGGCAGTACGATGAAAGCCAGGGGTGCCAAGAAAACGAGTACAATTTTTTTCTTTTGTTTTCCTCTCTCGTGACACCGCCATAGGAGTTCTCTTTGTATATTGTGGCCGCCTTCAAGTTTACTGCTTTGCTTGTGTTCCTCTGTTTTAAGAGTACACGCATTATATCGCCTTGCTCCTGTAAAAACGTTTATCCATGAACCTTCCGACTTAAATTCTCTGAAGCAGGCTCCAAGCTAATACCCCTTTTTGCCGAGAGATGACAATTGGGTTCCGGCTTACATTGCGCGGCAAATCCGCATTTTTCACGAAATGTGGCGCCATTTAGGGAGTGGCGAAAACTCTTCTACTGGTTGAAAACAAACGCACGTGGGAGACGTAGGCGCTATCCTATTCCACGAGGAGCCAACTGCACCGGCGAAATGGCAGGTATGAGCTTGACAGCTGCCGCCATCTATCGCACGCGCCATTCAATAACATGAACTGCGCATGCGCAGTAGGAACTGGCTGTTTTGTTTGCAACCACTCGAGCTAGAGGAGAAGAGGCGCTCATGCACAATCGGCTGTGGAAAAGGCTGATTAAAGGCATCTCCTGAGTGACACAAAAAAATACCCCCCCCCCCCCCCCCATGCTCTTAAGAGAGTATGGGTGCGCATATCTTAAGTGCTGCGAATGGGGAGAATGGTCTTCTGCGACGGTGTATAGCCTAGTTGTTTGGGCATCAGCCTCATATGCGGGAGGTGTGGGGTTTTACACTGTAACGTTAGTAATGGTTTATAATGAACACAAGATTTCGCGTGGCCAGGTCATATTACCCGCCTTGTGTACCGAATAATACGTTGTGCCATGGCAGTATTTTGTCAAAGCAACCCTTGCGCCTATATAGTTCATCATCATCAGAAGGCTGGTCCACATCGACTTCTTACCACGTTGACGCGGGAACCAGCACCCTGCTGGTACTGCTCCAAAGCTTCCAGCGTCCACGTTCGCCAGATTGGAGAGCTGAGGAGCTCTCCTGCACAAGCCTGGATTTCATCTTCCTGCTGATCTTTTCTGGCTGCGCAGAGGCATATTTCTCATTTTACGGCCGATCTCGCCGTCGGACGCATACACACCCCTTCGCCTCCGATTGCACGAAGACAGGAGAACGCGAGGTAGGTCCGTATAGAACTGTAAAATTACCGAATTGAATACGCAGTGACTTACAACCTTAAGTGTGTGTGTATCATAGAATCGTGTTAAGGTTTTGTACTTTATAGAAGGGGGCAATCGAACAATTGAAATTCTACAGGCTTAGCAGCTCATTCTGATTTTATTACGGGACATACAATAAACGCACATCTATGATAACCGAAGGTACACATTAGGATAAAGTCTAATAAGGATTCTCAGAAGGAGTACTCGACATTCTCGCCATCAGTGAAGCTGAGTGTTCGGCTGGAGCTTTGATAGCCACCTAAGAGTCTTCGAACGGTGTTGGAAGCAATCAAGGCGTCCGGGCTAACCTGAGCGCAATATAGCCCCCCTTTGTCTATGAGGAGCTTCTGTTTCTAAGCCACCTCGTAAGCAATGATGGGGTATGCCCAGACTCGAACAAAACCGCTACTATTGCACTGTTTTTGCCGCCCACAGACAAGAAATTTGTGACATATTCCTCTGACTGTGCGCATATTAGCGACGCTTTTTCAAGACTTTTTTGCGCACTGCCGAACCTCCGACCCAAATGAGTGATGTACAAGCTTAATTCGGGCACTGATATTGAAACTCTGAGAATGAAGTTCATACCGACGCAAACAGCGTTGACCTCTGCGCCTTCGTCGTTCAGAAAAGCGACGGACTAAAGAAATTGCGTACGATAGCCATTACCTGTCGAAGGCCGAGGCTAACTATTCAACGACCGAAAGGAGTGGTTCGCTATCGTACGCGCTACATCGAAATTGCGCCCCTACCTGTACGGACGTCCATACAAGGTGGTCAGCGATTACCACGCACTGTGCTGGCTTGCCAATATAAGGACCCCTCCGGCTGCCTCGCTAGGCGAAGCCTGCGCCTTCAGGACTGCTTATCTCGGGCCCAGGTTAACAAGCGAAGCGAAGGGAACGAGGACGACCGTTTAGGACCGATAAGCACCTGTGACTGCGCGAAACACACCAATGCTAGAACGCCGGCCTACAGTGAATCGTTCATTATCTCGAAGGCAAAGTGTCTTCAGCGCCAGCACCATTCAAGCGTGGTTTGTCCTCTTTTTGTCCACAAAATGGCATCTTCGTGAAGAACGTCGCTCCCAACAAGAACGCGTACATGCTCGTCGTTTCGAACAGCCTGCGAGAGCAATTTCAGATGGCTTGGAATGACAAGCCAAGAGCTCAGTACCTCGGGTTTACCCACACCCTACGCCGCATTCGTGACAAATGCTACTCGTCCCGACTGTCTGGAAACGTCTCATTGTTCGTCAAAACATGCTGTGAGTGTCAACAACGGAAGACACCTTTTGGATAATCAAAACCGGTAATACCATCGAACAGGCCCTTTTGGAATTTGGAATCGTATCTCTTTGGCTGTTCGCAACGTCAGCATCGGTCAACAAGGGGATCATTGTGGCGACCTACTTCGATCCGCTACGCCGAAGCAACAGCCGAGTAATACTGAGGCGGAAATCACACAATTTTGCGTCGAACAGATCCTTTGTTCTTGTCGCCTGCCGTCAGGTTGCAGAAGCCCGACGACTTTCCCGATTACGGATCAAAGACCATCAGCGGACTGACGCCAGACGCTACAACCGACGAAGACGCAACGCGGAATACAAGCCAGGAGACTGAGCGTGAGTTTGGACGCTTATTCGGCGCCGGGAATTGAGTGAAAACTTTTGCGTCCTTATTTCGCTCCGTGCAAGGTTCTTCGTCGACTAGATGAACTAGACTATGAAGTCGTCCCTGATGGAATGACTGGATCCCGGCGACAACGCGCGCGATAAGTTGTCCATGTCGTTTATGTGCGTTATAGGATACTGTGTTTGGCACTGTGAGTGTTAATTTTGTGCTGTACGATATAATTTTTTTTCCGCCCACCTTTCTTGCGGTGAAACATCGTGTCGATGCCTTTCTAAGACGGGAGTAATGCAGTGAAACATGGTACTCTTTCTCTGTTCGGTCTGAAAGCCGCATGAACGCGGCTTTTATGACTTTCGTTGTGACGCAAGACGCGACCACACTTATATCTCGATTGATTGCGGCCACAGCGGTACTGCTCCAGCTTGGTTACAGATTGTTGTCGCTTTATTTGTTGCGTTGTCGTTACACTGAGTGCAGCCGAGAGTGGCGAGGATGCTGTTTGACTACCGCCGCACATACTGGTTGCTTCAATTATTTAGGAACTCTTCAGTCATTCAATTTTTTATGGACACATGGCAGCCCAAAAAAGTTTCTTCTCGAAGCTCTTATCGCTGTCTTCCCCACTCTCTGACTTCCCTGACCACTACGTGACAATATGCCAATAACTGAATCCTCATTATTGGAAAAACCAGTTTTTGGTGCAATTTTTTGTTCTATAAGGTTTCTTTCTCCGTGCTGAAATCAACACGCGTTAGGAATGTCCACTCTTCTTGCCAAACTATGGAGGGTTTCCTGTTGCCTTCAGTTTTTATCCTTTTGTTCAGCATTCTTATTTTCTGAAATATTTATTTCTTTCTTCTTCCTCGCAGCATTTCTGCTATGGCTTTACAGCCAACACGCTTGCTCAGCTTAAAAGCGCTGCTGGTGAATTCCTTATCTAGGCTGTGTTTCGTACTTTTGATGCAACCTTACCAAGGCTTTCGAGCATACTGTTTGATATATCCCTGGTAGGGTGTTAAACTGGCCTTGTTACGACCATTGCACATACATCCACGAGATTATTGCCGTGATTACCTCGCGTAAAAAAATGCCATGATTTCTACATAAATGGGCTAAGGATCTATTATTCGACTAAATGAACCCTTTCGCTCTAAAGACGTGTATTTCCATTGGGGCCCTCATCGAGACTTGGAGTCATACTATAATTTGTGGGGTGATGTTTAGAAAAGAAAACACATTTCTGCGCTGCCACCCCAGGCAGTAAGCGCCCATTTTTTCCTCCGAAAGGAACAGTGCTAAACTCATCCCCCCCCCCCTTCCTTTTTTTAGAATCAGCAAATCAGAAACGATGTCACGGACATTACGTTTCAAGACGCAATTGCAATCGTAGGGTAGATTGCTTTTTCAAGGCAACACGCTTACAATGTATGTTTACCTTTGTTTACATAGCATGTAACAAAAAATGGTGGGGCTGAAATGTGTTTACCGTTTTAGGACAATAAGGCTGGCGTGGTATCTTGGAAGGAAGGCGTATTCTGAAAATAGAAAGCTGCAGTAAGACCGCTGACAGCGAGATGGCTCGAAAGGGTGTAGAACTTCCTCGTTGATGGCGAGGAAAATAAGGGCTCATTGAGAACGCATGCCTAGTGACCAGCGCAGCATGTTACAACCTCTCACTCCCAATTAGGCGCGTCTATATTGACTGCAGACTCTTACCGCCTTGGTCTTCCTCGTTTTTTGTTGTCTGATCTGAAAAAGTTACAAAATTAAGATAAGAATGCTGATAATTAGGCCGTCAGAATGCGGCAGATGATTTGGTCATTTTTGGTTTCAGAAAAATTACGCTTTTATGAACGGTTGCTGAACGAAAGTAATAACTATTTGTACCTTATTACTTTTACAAAGCCGATATTTTTTTGGATGTAGGCGATCTTAGTTTAAAAGTTCAGTTGGTGCTACAGGATTGCTTATTCGTCGGTCCCATCGAAATAAACCTGCATTGTTGAAATCATACTTCAGAAAGGTCCGCCTCTTGCGGCATGCCAGAAGATAACGCGGATAGACACTAGACAAGACTTAGAAGTCGATAAACGTGCATTGCAGTACATTAGCGCGATACAAAGATTGAAGGTGCCGATGAAAAAAAGTAAAACCAGAGACTAAAAAAAGGAAGAATATGCAAAATACATAGCGTGCCGAGCTATTCTGGCCTGCATTCTAAAGCCTTGCTCCATTTAAACGTCACACGTGGGGTAAATTAATCCGTAACCCCCACAACGGCTCTCCTGATAGCTGACCTGATGCTTTGGGAGATACACACTATCAGCCCTGGAGACGCGGCGGTGGCTCAGTGGTTATGACGCTTGGCTGCTGATCGAAAAGTCGCGGGTTCGATCACGGCCGCAGTGGTCGAATTTCGATGCAGGCAAAATTCTAGACGCCCGTGTGCTGTGCGATGTCAGTGCACGTAAAAGAACCCCAGGTGGTCGAAATTTCCGGAGCCCTTAACTACGGCGTCTGTCACAGCCTGAGCCGCTTCGGGAGTTAAACCCCCACAAACCATTAACCAAACTTTCAGCACTGGAGATTTCATTGCAGTACAAACAAGCAATACTTTATTGCGATATAGCATTATAGGTCCCGTTCTCGAACAAAGCCCGCGTCTCTGTTGTTTGTATCACGAAAAAGGTCCATAGGCCGAGAGGCTGTTGACGTTATCTATTCACCAAAAAAAAAAAGACACTTTCGGCGAGAAGAAAAAAGTGGTCGAGGGGCAATGTAACCACACGCTTTTGGTTGCGAGCTGGGCGCTCTGGAACTAAACTTTTGAGGACATTTATTAAATGCATGAGAAGAGTGCCGAAAGGGGTTGAAACCCGAACTTACTCTTGCCCTTAATAATGGGCTGAAAAAAAAGAAGCCCCCCCCCCCCCCCTCACACACACACACACACTTAAAAAAATGGCTGTAGTTTAGCTCTGGTTAAACCTAGAGTGACACTGTAACTACAGACGGCCGAGTAGAACTTGCTCAGTTGAATTTCAAAGTTTATCGCCGCTCCGTTTCGCAGGGCGTTCCTCCTTCATCTTCGTCCCACTTGACACGGCGCATGCGCACAGCTGTGGAAGCTCGGATTCGCTGGCGCGCTGCGCCGCCGGCAACAGCAGCTGCACCGCATCACGTGGCTGGTCCCGTGACCAACCACGTGACCACGTGCGGGTGGCGGCTCCGCACCTTTCACGTGCCGCCGCCACGATGATGGCTCGAAATGCTACCGTAATGTAGCTATCGCTACAAAATCATGGCAGAAAATTCTGTAATGCACGAACATGCATCTGGATAGGGAGGCCAGTTCGGAGGATCTTGCAGAGCAGCATATGCTGCCCGCAGTAAAGCTCACTTCTCTCAATGCAGAGACTTCGATGATCGAGGTGATCTCGCATACCCGTCCCTCATCTGGCTCTTACAAAGACTGAGTAGTCAAATAAACACAACTAAATCCGAAGGCGGAACGCAGTTTTATTACAGCAGGCGAAGACTTAATGCCGTACGGGGTGGTTTCAGTGTAATTTGGAAAAGAACTGCGACAGCATTCGTTTATTGCGATGGCTTCGACATCTTGTGAGATCAGTTCATGCCGCAGAGTAGACAGCAAATACTTAGCTAATTGGAATTAAGCACAGCCTCTGCGCATAGGAACCAACATATGTGTCACGTCATCAATCGCATGGTACTCTTCAGGGTATGTTAAGTACCGTTCAAGTTTTCAGTTCCAGTTCATAATCTTGAAAGTCACAAAGGCCGAGAATGAAATTGGTACAAAAAGGCTTTTTTTTATACATGCTAAACTTTTCAATTATTTGAGCCTTCTTTCCCGCTGATAACGAGGGCGAAGGTCACTCACGACATTTATCGAGGGCAGCACAGGACATAGAAGTTGTCATGGTTTTTTTAATTTCTTAGCTCTTTTTTAGATGTAACCATTATTTTGTAGCATTTTTCGAGTTAATATGGGATATTCAAAATTCCACAAGTGCGCTTTCCCACATAACTATGTTCCCAAAGACAAGATGGCCGACTTCTCTATAAAAAAAAACTGCGAGGGGTACAGGACAGGCGCTAAGTGTGTAGATATAATTAGAAACGTATCCTGTAAGAATCAGACAAAAAACGAGTCCTTGATTTGTTTCAGCTAGAAGTGCATGGTCAGCAGTCTTGTGTTGCGCAACATTGAATATGCTTTATTGGAGGCTGTAAAGTGAAATATTTTTCTCTGATAACAATAATCACGATTCCTTATATGTCCGCATATTAGCACATCGAAGCTTTTTGGCTAACCTCTCAAAACAAGTGAAGCTAGGAAAAGTCCTCTCCTTAGGCTGTTTATCTTATTTAAAACATGAAGGCTGCACTCCCTATCATTTTATGTGTGAGATTGTCTTGGTGTGGTTTTACTGAAGTAGAATTCCAGAACGAGCAGAATTAGCACTAGATGTACGAGTACATGGAGAAGAAAAGCAGGACCCGAGCAGCACAGGTGACCGGTAGTGGAAATGAATGATTTTACTCTGGCACTTTGCAAGAGCGGCATCTGCCACTACATTTCCGTTTTTGCACCAATTACCTGAGCTTCTTGGGGAGTAAGGGGAGACGTCAATTCATTAATAATTTTTCTCCCTTTGAGAAAAAATATAATGCGCTGAAAGTCCACCGACCAGCAGAATGATGCCCCTGTACTCGTACAAAGAAACGTTTCTGTGTTTGGCGGCAGTTTTTGATTTCAAACTGAAGACCTCGCCTTACAGAGAATCCATGGTGACGCCCGACGAGGGACACACCAAAAGTCAGCATAAAATACACCGCTTTAATCCGGATCAGTAATTTTTCTTTGACTAGGAAGTTTCTGTGGAAGCTGTAAGCTTTCTTTTGTAACCGTATGGCAGCGCTTGGGTGGATGCGACCGCAGCTGTGGCCGAGTGGTTGAGCATCCACCTCGCATGCAGGAGGTGCGGGGTTCGATCCCCAGTGGCGCCGGGCACCCACCGTTGATACCTAGGGTGCAAGCCTTCCCCTGGTCTCGTGCTCACCATATTTAGGGTGAAATGCTTGGGAAATGAGTCTTTGACCCCACCTTGAGTACTGCAAAAATACCTTGTGCCATGGCATTATTTGGCCACAGACGCCTTTGCGCCATAAAAATCCATAATCATCATCAGCTCGGGTGTATGTCAATGAGTAATTACTTTTTATTACCTAATTGTACCTTGGGGTTTCCCGTAAACATATGACCGACACTGTTTCCACTTCGAGGTATAGATAAATTCGCTTTTGCACTACGATATGCAATATGTCCCGGTAAGCTGATAGTTGAGAGACTGCTCCGGTGATGCGGTGGTCTCGGGTTCGAACACCAGACCAAATCGAATTTTTCTTTGCTTGCTAAGTTTCTGTGTAAACTGCATCGCTTTCATTGGTAGGCGTATGGCTTGCGCTTGGGTGGTAGGCAATGAGTAATTGCTTCCTTTTTACAAATCTGCATCAGCTCGGAGATTTCCCCTGCACATTTGACCAATATTGAATAAACTGTGCTCGTAAAAAAGTTGAAAGGCCGTATATTACAAGCCGCTTTGAAAATAAAGGAAATATAGAAATTTACATTTTTTGACATTTAGCGCGAGTGTAAAGGAGGCAGTGCAAGCGCCTAGCCGTAGCTGTGGTCTAAGGTTGATCAGAAAGCGACCATGTTCCTAAGTGCATCCATAGCCCACAGAAATGGCAAGGTTTTCTGAGCTGTCAACAGTGGAAGATGTTAGGTACGATCAAATGGGCTACTTGATATTAGTAGTAACGAAGCGGAAACATTACAAGCTACAGGTTTCTACAAAACATTCAGGATGAACATGAAAAAAAAAATATATTCAGGCGCTCCAGCAACTAAAAAAATAAAGATGACTACGTCGAATTTTTTCATGCGCGCTCACTGATTCGCTAGGCTTCTTTTTTGTTCCGGTTAATCGAGACGTCGGTTTTATTACATGAAAGTATTTCTGCATTGAGAGACATCCATGAAGGCCGCCGCGGAGGCTCAGTGGTTTTGGCGCTCGGCTGTTGACCCGAAAGACGCGGGTTCGATCCTGACAATAGTGGTCGAATTTTGATGTAGGCGAAATTCTTGAGGGCCGTGTGCTTTGCGATATGTCAGTGCACGTTAAAAAACACCAGGCGGCGGAAATTTCCGGAGCCGTTCACTACGACGTCCCTCATAGCCTGAGTCGCTTTGGGGCTTTAAACCTCAATAAACCAAACGAAGACATCCATAAACGTTCATATGGCGTGCTGTGGCACCCTCGCTTGAGTGCACGACCCAATTTATCAGCACCAGCGCATGCGCGTGACATCTGTGTTTTCTGCTACATGAGTGGTAATCGTCGCCATTTGCCTGACTACGCCCATTTCAGGATAAAAAGCCTCTCCCGACCGCGGCGGCCGTGTTTCGATGGAGGCGAAACGCAAAAGGCGCCTGTGTGCTGTGCGATGTCAGTGCACGTTAAAGAACCCCAGGTGGTCGAAATTATTCCGAAGCCCTCCACTACGGCACCTCTTTCTCCCTTTCTTCTCTCACTCCCTTTTTTATCCCTCCCCTTACGGTGAGGTTAAGGTGTCCAATGATATATGAGACAGATACTGCGCCATTTCCTTCCCCCAAAAACCAAATATTAATTATTGTTACTCTAAACGTAGCAGTGGAAGGGCTCACATTATGGTTATGACTAGCGAAAATTTTAGCCATGGATTCATTTCGACCACCCGGGGATCTTTAACGTGCACTGACATCGCACAGCACACGGGCGCCTTAGCGCATGGTACTCTTCAGGGTATGTTAAGTACCGTTCAAGTTTTCAGTTCCAGTTCATAATCTTGAAAGTCACAAAGGCCGAGAATGAAATTGGTACAAAAAGGCTTTTTTTTATACATGCTAAAGCTCTCTTCATTTATTCTCTCACTTCCTCCTTTATCCCTTCCCTTACAGCGCGGTTCAAGTGTCCGCCGATATGTGAGACAGACACTGCGCCATTTCCGTTCCCCAAAAACCAGTTTTCAATATCTCCCGCATCTCACAGATTCACCCGGTCCTGTTTCAGCGGCGGCCACCTTATCCCGACTTGCTTTCTGTCGTCATTCACCAACCCATGTTTCTGCCGTTCTCTGCTGGTTTCCCATCTCTTGGTATCCAGTCTGTTGCCCTTAACGAACTTCGGTTGTCTTGCCTACATGTTACATGTGCTGCCAATGCCGCTGGCTTCTCCTTTATTTTGTCTAGGGCATCATTAAAGGAACCGTCAAATGCTTTCAATGGGCATATTCTAGTGCAACCCATCAGTAGAGGTGCTCTTTGTGGGCATTCGGGTCATATTTGAAAACTCTGCGTAGACCCTATAATTTAGAATTTTTAGAAATCACTGCTCATAATAGCTCGCAACCGATTAGGTGACATACCTTACCGCGCGTGCCCTATCCCGATGACGTCAGTGGGCTCACTGGCGTCATCTGTCTGTCGCCCTAATCGGTTGCGAGGTACTGCGAGCAGCAATCTTTAACAATTATTTCTAATTTTAAATTGTTTTAAAATTGTGTCCTGACCCACTCTTCTCTCTTCATGTTTCTTAACAATACACCTACCGTTTTTCGTTCCAATCCTCGCTGTGTTTTTCTCAATTTACGTTGAACCCTTTTGGATAGCCTCTGAGGTTCTCCTATATACGCCAGTATAGGTCGCAGTAACGGATGGTCGCGTGTTATAATTGTTTCTCTGGTGGGGTATTCGTAAACTGCCATTCTTGATCCGAGAGCACTTCGAAAAAGTGCTGTGCCTCATTCCTATTTTTCTATTTATTTCACCTTGGCGATCCAGATCTGTGGTTGCTACTTGTCCTAAATAGATGTACCTTACCACTCGCAGCGCCTCGCTACCGACTGTAAACTGTTGTTCTCTTCCGAGACTGTTGAATAATAATTTTGTTTTCTGCATAATGATTTTTAGATCTACCGCTCTGTTTTGCCTGTTTAGTCATTGATCATGCTTTGCTATTCACCTCCATACTGGCTCAGAAAAGCGGTGCCATCAGCATCGCAGGTTACTAAAGGTATTCTTCATTTACTCTAAGCCCCAACTGTATTCAGTGCAGGTCTCTGGATACGTGTTCTCCATAGGTAGTGAATAGCATTGGTGAGATTATGTCGCCCTGCCTGACGCCGTTCCTTATTCGAAATATATTTTTCACTTTTTGAACGTCTGTGGTTGATGTGAAGCCGCTGTATACAGCTTCTAACATTTTGACTTAATGTTCTTCTACATCCTGATTCCTTAATGTGTGTTTAACTGTTGTGATTTCTCCACTTATTGAAATTCTTTCTCTTAAGGTGTGGCGGCTATATGTTGGATGTGGGTTTGTTCAGCGCGTTTTTCCATGAACATATTCTGCAAAAGGGGGCCTGGTCCTTTAGTTGATCGAAGCCTAAGCTTCTTCTCATTCTATTAGCGATTACCTTAATGACAACATGGTAGGGAGCGGTCTGTAAGCTGATCGGTCTCCAAGTTTGGTCGTAAAGAAGCTAAATAAGCAGGCAGAAAAATTCCATGATACTACCAAGAAACCGATGGCTCAGGGATTTAAACCACGTATTTCAAAATTTACGATACGTACGGTTGAAACGAGCGCTACGTTTTGACTCAGCAGCAGTCGTTTAAAGGTCACATCGGCCACTAAGGAAGAGTAACTGAGATTACTGGTGAAATTTCTGTATCATGCTTTTATTTGCCAACTTCTTTCCTAACAACAACCCCAGTCAGCTTTTGCAGCTGGCTGGAAGGGCATGACTTAACCGAGGAAACTGAACCGCTTAATATTTGATGGTTATACTGATGTGAGCGAAATTCCAGGCCAGTTTTACAGCGACAGTTCTTGGTGCGCTGTTTAGAGTGTCACAGCATGGAACGCATTCGTAGAGCGCCGAGATATGAAACGGGAGAGAAGGTGGTCGGCGGAGAGAGGTAGCCGGAGCGAGTTACGAAGTTGGGGGGGGGGGGGGGGGGGGCTGAATGGCAGCGTGTGCGAGCGCGGGGTATTTCGCCATTGCTCTGTCGCTGGGATGACTGACCTTTCGTGCAGCACCTGTGTGGGCGCCACCAATAAGCATAGCCATTAAGCTGAGCGCACAAATGTGTTGGGGTTTTTTCTCTACACCACCACTCGTAAGGCTTGATTAGTCTACTGCGCCTTCTTTTTGAAGCGAAAAGCTTCACTACGCTAGTTAAAGCAGTCGTCGCGTAGGCTGGAGAATGACCTTGAGCGACCTTCAGCCCAACCACGTTAGCTGTGTATGACCATATGTGGTACGGTTATGGTGTCGAAGCCTTGACTCCTGACCTTTACCCATGACGTTTAGTTAACCTTTGGCATTGGGCGACCTTTCGGTCGACCTATGACCTTAAGGACATCCGATGGGGTGATGTGAAGCCACGTGATGACATCCGATGGGGGTGTCGTAAGACCGTGTGATACCACGTCATAGCCACGTGGCGTGAGGGTATATATAGAACGGCTGTCGCGAGCGTGTAGCAGAGCTGGCATGGACGAGCCTCAGGCGCTTAGCAGGCGTCCTTTCTTTTCGCTGAATTCCATGGTTAGCCAGTTTAAGCCACTGCCAATTTTTTAAAACTGCACTTTAAATGTAACCCGCCGCGGTGGCTCAGTGGTTAGGACGCTCGGCTACTGATCCGGAGTTCCGGGTTCGAACCCGACCGCAGCGGCGGCGTTTTTATGGAGGAAAAACGCTAAGGCGCCCGTGTGCTGTGCGATGTCAGTGGACGTTAAAGATCCCCAGGTTGTCGAAATTATTCCGAAGCCCTCCACTACGGCACCTCTTTCTCCCTTTCTTCTCTCACTCCCTTTTTTATCCCTCCCCTTACGGTGAGGTTAAGGTGTCCAATGATATATGAGACAGATACTGCGCCATTTCCTTCCCCCAAAAACCAAATATTAATTATTGTTACTCTAAACGTAGCAGTGGAAGGGCTCACATTATGGTTATGACTAGCGAAAATTTTAGCCATGGATTCATTTCGACCACCCGGGGATCTTTAACGTGCACTGACATCGCACAGCACACGGGCGCCTTAGCGTTTTTCCTCCACAAAAACGCGGCGGCTGCGTTTTTGTGGAGGAAACAATATGCTTACCCTGAGGCCATAATTACAGCAGCAGCAATGCACAAGCACAGCAATACCGACTTCATTCCGCTCAGGAGCCGTCCTCTATTGGGCAATTCCGATATTAGCTGGTGCTTTAGCTGGTCGTACATGTAATCCTAGCAGAAAGATGTTTCTACGTCTTTTGCCGCTGTTGTATTCTCTTTTTGCCTCATAAGAGGCCGATCCTTCCTGATGCAAATTTTTATCGATACAAAAAAGGGCAGAAAATGTTCTAAATATTCAAATGAATAACTTTATTAGCTATGCTATGCTAAAGGTCGTGGATGCCTAATAAATATCTATTAATAAATACAGAACATATATTATACATATATGCACGCACACACATGCACGCACGCACGCGCGCACACACACACGCACGCACGCGCGCGCACACGCACACACACACACACGAACATACGCGGTCACACGCGCACACTCACACGCGCAAACTCACACGCACGCACGCACACATGCGTATATGCACACACGCTCGCGCACGCACGCACACGGACTCATGCACTCATGCACACATGCACACGCGCGCACGCGCACACGCGCACACGCGCGCACACACGCACTCACACACGCACTCACACACGCACTCACACACGCACTCACACACGCACTCACACACGCACTCACACACGCACTCACACACGCGCACACACGCACACACGCACACAGACACACAAGGGAAGCAAAGTACTACGCCTGCCTCGGAACATTTTCAGTTTGTTGGCATCATTTTCTGTCATTTGTTGTGACCTGCATCACGTGACCTTTCAACGTCATCAAACACCAGATTGATGAAAACGGCGCGTTTTAATTGGGATGGGGCTCCTTATGCTTGTCGCATTGAGGATGTCATCGACGAAACCGTGGTGTCGGTGGGTCTGTGATTAGTTCTACGAGTGACGATTTTAATCAGTCTTCTTCATCGAATGGGACTACTATGGCCCGTTTTATGCCCTACTGAATATTTTCTTACAGTAACGTATTTAATGTATGCTTTCAATGTATATTTAATTTTGTGTAGTGCACAAATGCATACTTTGAGTCTATTGTTAATGTGTAATAATTATACTCAGCGGGCAAAAGTTGTATTTTCGACATAATCTAAAAAATGTACAAATGCTACTCCGAGCATGTTCAGACAGCATTCGTTTTGATATTTATATAGGAGACAAATGCGAAATTATTACGAAATAATTGAAAAATCAAATGCGTTAAAATGAATTTTTAGCGCAGCCTATTTTCGCTAAGGGTGGCTTCGCACTAGAAATGCCTAAGGCTTGGCACCGTCATGATGGCCTCGCCATCTGCTTTTCAAGGACATGGTACTGGCCACCTTCAATGGTGCATAAAAGTCGCTCTTTGTTTGTCTAAATAAAACTCCACCTTTTTTGTAATGCCCACGCCAGACTTTATTAGAAGGAAATAAAAGTATGTGAATTCAGGAGATGAGACCCTTCTAAACGAGGAAACATGAAAACCATGTCCAGGTAGACTCTAAAACCACAAAGCTGCAAAGACGCGATATTATTTGGATTATTCTACAAAGGACACTGTAGAAACACTTGGTTTTTAATTCTCACAGTGTGCGTTACGAACATAATCACGAACCCTTTGACACGATTTTCCTGCTCTGGCTGCATAGCCTGTGGAAAACGCGCATGTTGGACTGGAATGCTGAGCCTGTCGTCTGCCAGAGCGCGCACTTCACCGAATGCAGGTGGTGCACCAGCTGAAAGACACTTACGAAGACAGGGACTATCAACAGGACTGGTTTCAGTTATTGATGTCCTGTCCTTTCTTGCCACGATTTTAGTTGTGTGGTGTGGTGTGGTGTGGTGTGGTGTGGTGTGGTGGTGTGTGGTGGTGTGTGGTGGTGGTGTGTGGTGGTGTGTGGTGGTGTGTGGTGGTGTCGTGGTGGTGTCGTGGTGTCGTGGTGTCGTGGTGTGTGGTGTCGTGGTGTGTGGTGTCGTCGTGTGTCGCGTGTCGCGTGTCGTGTGTCGTGTGTCGTGTGGTGTGGTGTGGTGTGGTGTGGTGTGGTGTCGTCGTGGTGTCGTGTGGTGTCGTGTGGTGTCGTGTGTCGTGTGTCGTGGTGTGTCGTGGTGTGTCGTGGTGTGTCGTGGTGTGTCGTGGTGTGTCGTGGTGTGTCGTGGTGTGTCGTGGTGTGTCGTGGTGTGTGGTGTGTCGTGTCGTGTCGTGTGGTGTGGTGTGTCGTGTCGTGTCATGTCGTGTCGTATACATTTAACCTGCAGGGATACTGGCTGAATATTTTTGTAAATAAAGTGCACAGCTCTTTCCTGCATTTAAAGGCGTGTAATAAATACCATACACAAGAAAAGAGTCGTGGCGGAGTGGCCGCGTTCCCGTCCCTCCCGCCGGTGGCCTGGGTTCGATTCACGCGTGATAGCCAATTTCCTTTCTTTTGTTCTTTTAATTACCATACAAGTGCTTACGCTTTCTTTTAAAGCGTTCGTCTACAACTTCCGTCCGCGCCACTCAAGCGCGAAAAAAGTCTTTCGCCTTAAAATCTAGAAAAGCGTCCGCGCAGCGAAGATGTTTAGGGGGAAAGAGTCGTTCATTTTCATCGTCACGTGAGGGTTGTGAGCTTGGCCAAAATTTTGCAGAACGACCACCGTACGAAGCATGCCACAGCAAGCGTGAGATATAATGTTCCTCATATTTTTCGTACGAATGAAATGACAGCCCTGAAGCTCAGGTGTATATCTGAACTTTTATTGTTTTTCACAAAGGTCCTCATGCTCTTTTGTTAGCATATGGGCTATGAAGCATATTTTTCTCTGTCATCATCTAACTCTTATTGACCTCCTTTGAAGTAGTCGCAATTTGCGTTTGGTTTTGCATCAGCGGTGCTCGTTTTCTGGAGGTCATATGCAAGGAAGCGGGCTTGCAGGAGCTCTGGGGCCGGCTCCAAGCCCAAACATTCGGGACCTGAATGAAACCCTACACTGGATCGAAAATCACACTCATAGAGGTTACATGAAAGGACACTTCTGTAACGCCTCTAGAATTTTTGTAATGCCTTCCATTTATGCTCTTACTTTTCTTATTTTTATTTCTCTTAATAGCTCAATGTTCTATAGCCAACGTGGTTGTCCTAGACAAATGGTCCTACAGGTGAACTGCGGAACTCTTTTGCTCTCTAATCCCTCCTGTGTCCTTTGGGTCACCTAATAAGATACTAGTTTACATGCGAGTCGGCAAACGTACCGATCATACCCAGAAATACAGGACACAAAAATTTTTGAGCGGGAAACCGTTCATGAACGCACATTTGTGATCTAATGTAAGATTTCACTACAACAATCAATATATCCGCAGATGACTTGACGGCAGTCTTTTATTTTTTTTTATTAACGTGTCTTGCTGTCGTGAAAAGCGCTCCCCATTGGTTTTCTAAAGCTGTCTTAACTGTTCGATTTGATAGATGAAAACGCATTAAAAGAAATATTTTGCTACATATATCAGAAGAATGGACAATTGCCGTCAATATTTCTCTAACAGTGCCTTACAGTTTTGCAGTTTCAGATATTTTGCCCAAGAATGCTGGACAAGACATGGTAGGAATGCCTCCGTCCTGTGGAAAGATATTGCTGCGACTCGGTGCCCGCAGTTTCCTCCTACCACCGATTACTTGAAACCGCATTTTGCTCGGGCTGCTCACTGGACGCCCCACTCCAGTTGCAGTGTATACATAGGGTTGTGCGCGTGTGTTTTTATCCCTTTTTATGAACATATCACGCGCACATCCTGGACACATTTCTTATTGTGTAAATAGTTTGTGTATATTACCTCACCCCTTATTCTTTCTTCCTATCCCCTCAACTCTTTCATTTGATTTCTCCATTCTGCCTGCTATCCTTTACTTCCGCTGCCCCAGCTCAGGTGCTTCAGTATCGTTGGCAGATGCCGGGGCTAGCAGAAATCTTTTCCTTCCTTGTTTATTATTATTTTTAACAAAACTACTTACTACTCGCGCGGTTCTTTCCTCGGTTTTCTGTTAGCCCTACGTTTTTTTGGAAAATTCAGCTGCACGAAATCCGCATCGCTGCTTACCAAGTTTGAGTCGCTTCGGAATACACTCGGAAAAAGACTTGATAATGCGCCTTATATGAGATATGAACATGTGTTCCATAGTGCGCAATCATTACCCAAACAATTGTCCTTGGGTTCTTATACTCTGCGGCCTGTACTATCGTAATCAGCACTTCTCTCTCTTCTCTGAACACACGCTCTCTCCTGGGAATGAACAGCCTACCTTGACCTGCCGCCTGCGCCTGTTTGTTGGCTCCGTCCGGACACCATACTCCGGAGACCGACACCATCGGACACTACTACAGTACAGTTGATGCAGGCACATTGCATCGCATAGTTTAAACATATTTCGAGGTTCTCATTCACTCTGGAGAGAGAGAGAGAGATAATCAACTTTATTGAAACAGCAGTCAATAAAATAAATGCCATGAGAGAAGTCCACCTCCCCTGTCGCCCCTATAGCCGTCGGCCGGAATCCCTTGGGACACCGCAACAGTAGTGGCTTGATTGATGATGTCCTGCTGAAAGTTAGGGTCTGGACTGCAGAGCAAAGCCCCTCAGAATTCGAGAGCGCACGAACTATCGTACATAGTCGGACATGTCCACATCGTGTGGACTAAATTCGCTACCATCGAAAGCAAAAATGCTTTAGCGTTATTAACCGCCGTTATCTTTGGCGCGCGCGGGTTTATGGGTGGCGCAGTCGTCATTTTTTTAGCTTAAAAACGAGTCATGGGCTCTGCATGAAGCTAGAAATGATCTGGCCGCGTACTTACCGCATTCGGTTTCCTAATGTAGCATTTTGTACACGCTCTCATCGATACGTATGTGTTTAGCCAAACAAAAAATGCGAGCAAGATTGTATTCAAAACAACTCGCGTATTTTACATACTTTACACTGTTTCAATGAATAGCTTAAAAAGTCTTTACCCAGCGAGGGCAGTAAGAAGTCCGTGGTATCATGAAAGGAAGGCTCATTCTCTAAAAAAAGTGCAGTAATAACTCTGAAAGTGCAGTCATTACAAAAAGGCATCGCATTTGTTTCTTAGTGGCCAGAGTTTAATGAGCTTATTGAGAATTTACTGTTGATATATTCAGCTGCATCCACACTATTCCAAGCCGCCGCGGTGGCTCAGTGCTTGTAGTGCTAGCCTGCTGACCCGAAAGAAGTGAGTTCGATCCCGGCAGCGGCGGTCCAATTTCAATGGAGGCGAAATCCGAGAGTCTCGTATGCTGTGCGATATCAGTGCATGAAAAAGAACCCCAGTTGGTCGAAATTATCCGCGCCCCTCCCTTGCATCGCTGAGGAACGTTGAACCCTACAAAAACCAAGCCAAACATGACTTTTCGAGATGATGGTGGTAAAGTATAGGCGAGATTAGCTTTACAGTGGCCTGTCGCGAATTGCTCCACCGGAGTCACTGATTGGAGTGATTGTGGCTCTAAAACTGTTCCATAAGGCCGGAGTTTAAAATGGATGTAAAGTTTTTATATTCTTTTCTCCCTGTACCCGGAATCTATAAAAAAGGCAATTAAAGCGCCTGCATTACGGTTACTGCAATGTAACCTTTTACAACGTAACGATTTTGGCGGCTGCTGCGGTAGTGTGACGACGGGCACTTAATCGGCTGCCACATCGTTTTCTAGGCCACAAAACCAAGCCCTTGTCGACCAAGAACTGCTTCAGCCCCACTTGGACGGCTGCGAAAATGGTGTCTAAACAAATCTCTTTATTTAGGCTGAATTGCGCCCACAATGTACTGAATCACTCGGCGGCGGCGCAGGAAAGAGCGTGCTCGGCGGTAGTGACAGTGGCGCTAACTATATTTAAACTATAACAAGCGCAGTGGCGCTAACTATATTTAAGGCGCTGATGCTATTAATAACTAATACTCGATAGGTCCAGGTCAAAGTAGCTTTTCTCTTTCTATTAGCCGCCACGCTGGCTGAGTGGTTAGGGTGGTCAGTTGCTGATTGTACAGAAGCGGGTTTTATCGTGGCCGCGGCGGCCACTACCACGGCCGTGTTCTGCAGTGCACTGGAGGTGGGGTGGCGCGGGGTGCAGCGATGAAGTTCAAATTTTTTTTCTTACTTAAAACAAAAAAGCTCCCGAAAAATAAACGGCGAGAAAAATTTCATTGCAGATTGCTAATATTTGAGCTACAATTTATATTTTTACTAGAAATGGCTCTAAAAAATTTACGCCTTGAAAAGTTGCACAGCACATTTTTTAAGTTAGACATTTTTTTTCTGAAAGATACTTGTGTATCATACTTTTAACGATTTAATGAAATAGTAAGTGTTATAGAGAAGCGGCGAAACTTGTGATGGTGGCTCGCCAATGTAGCGAAAAAGTAATAAAAAAATATCAAAATCGATGTTTTCGGGAAAGATGACATTAAGCAACACAATAACTTTTCACTAGAAATTTTTTGCTGCGCCATTAAAACCCACAACGCATATTCATTATGTCAACATATTTTGAAGCGCAACAGTTAAATATTAGCTTTTTGTAATTTTTTTAATGAGACAAAATTTTCCACTCTTTCGAGAAATTCGAAGGGTTGTCACATGAGCAGAAAATTGTTTTCGCCAATGTTCTTAAGGGTAGTTTCTTTAGCCGGTTCAAAAAATAGTCACAAATTTTACCAACATGGTTGGAGGAAGTCTAGTGCAAACTCTGGTACGTTTGGCATGCAATGACCCATGTCTGCCGCTTATGTCAGTTGGTCCGCACCCGCTAGGGACTGAGGGGCCCACGGTTAATTAGTTTAATCGTGTAGGAGGTTGTCGCTAAGCGCCAAACTAGTGTGGCCAAATCCTGCTCTAGTGAGAGAGTCCGTTGTCAGTTCTGGTCACCGAGATCAGGCCGCACATCAGGCCTGGTTGTGCAATTGCATTGACACGCTGCTTTATTCTTTTCAATCCAGTGGAGAATTGCGCGGCACAGAGATACCAACCACGGTCCTCTTGGGGCGGATGCTTTACCTCTACGTTATCGCTGCACTGCGATGGCGTACTGCCCCCCCCCCCCCTTTTTTTCAATGTTTACTAACAAATTTTTATCTCGAAGGCACACCTAAAGTGGTACGACACTCTCAAGGAAGAGTTAGGAAATTAAGACATCTGCAACCAATGACTCGTGACCTCATTGAAAAACATTTTGTTCGGCAGCTTGACTCCAATCGGGGCCTTGCAAGGCGCGTTTGCGTATCAGCGGAATCTAACATCGCGGATGTATAGATTTGCGGGCCCTTTACCAAAATGAGGACACTAAGATGCCTCAATTGGACAAAGTCGTCTACGCGTTCAAAGGTATAGCGGACAATGCTTCAACATGGGGGTCTACAAAACCTGCGCAACAGTTGTCGTTACTATAAAGGAATGTCGACGCCTTAACGACGCTAACAGCCGACCCATTAGTCACCAGTCTGCCGGCTCACTAATATGTCCGCGAAAATATACTCACCAAGCCGTCGTATTCTCCTTCTGACGTGACGCGCATGATACCTCCCCCCCCCCCCCTCCCCACAACTCATGGCCATGTCTGTTGCTATCCTGCAGCTGCATTTTGTGGTGTCCGACCTGTTTCCGTTGTTTCTTTCATCGTACCTGTTGTCCACCGAATATTTACAATACTTGAGTCATCATCATCATCATCAGCCTGACTACGCCCACTGCAGGGCAAAGGCCTCTCCCATGTCTCTCCAAATAACCCCGTCCTTTGCCAGCGGCACCCTCCGTATGCCTGCAAGCTTCTTAATCTCATCCGTCCCAGTAACCAATCTTGCCTTCGTATAAACGCCCTGCCCAAGCCAATTTCTTCCTATTAATTTCGACTAGGATGACATTAACCAGCGTTTGTTCCCTCACCCACTCTGCCCGCTTCCGGTCTCTTAACGTTACATCTGTCATTTTTGTTTCCATAGCAACTTGAGCTAAACCCTTTTCTTTAGCCTCCGCGTTTCTGCCCCGAAGGTAAGTACCGGTAAGATACAGCTGTTGTACACTTTTCTCTTGAGGCATATTGCTAAACTGCCATTCATAATCTGAGAGAACCTGCCATATGCACTCCACCCCATTCTTACCCTCCTATTTATTTCACTCTCATGAACCGAAGCTGTCAATACCTGTCTTAAGGAGATGTCAGCATTCTTCCAATATGATGAGGCCTCCCCCTACAGAAAAAAGCTTTTTCTATCAGTCTTCTCCTACCATCTTAAATCTCCCCGTGTCAGCGTAACGCAAGCCATCAGGCAGCGGAATACTCCACGACGGCCCATTGCTTTCTACTGCTCCCGCGTTGTTAACACCGCCAGATGCAACCGCTGTCGATTGTTCCATAGATGAAAGGTCCTGTTTTTCCAGCTCTCGCGCTCATGCCTTCTACCCCTCAGGACCCTCCAAGCTCAAGCGACGACATTCAGATTCTTCTCCTCAGTTGCTCACCTCTGTCTGATCCGCCAGTCGAACTTCTCCAAATGCCCTCGCTTCTCATCTCCAGGCTCCTACGTACGCTGTCCGCAAAAGAATTTGGCGTTCTTGTGTCGGAGGTGATTTCTCATTACGAACCCTTCTAAAACCTTCCTGTTTGGTTCTCCCACAAAAAGTAATTCGCTTGCCGTCCGCATAGACTGTGTCCCCGTGACGGTGCTTATCAGATACAAAAGCGCACCCTTCTGTCGTTTATCCAGCCTCAGCCGAAGCCTGAGGAAAACTTTGACGTCTAATCCAAGAGTCGTTGTCCTATGCAGCGGACTTAGCGACGCCTCAGCTGTCAAACAGTGGCCATCTCTTGTGAAGATCTGTGACCCGCATACAAACGTGCGGTTTACCTTTCTAAAATACGACCGGCACTGCATTACCGTTCGCCTTGACGTCCGTTCTGAACAACCTTCCTCTTCATGCACAGTTGCGCTTCCTACGTCTTGCACTTTCTCTGTATTGACGGGTTTTCCCGGCTTGTACTTGAAGCCGCAGAGTACGTCACCTTCTCGTCTGTTTGATCAGTACTCACGCTCACTGCGACGTTACTACACAAGTTGAGGGGATCCCGTTCACACGGAGTGTTGCCCTCGTTCATACTTTCGTCGCTATGCCCGTGAACCAAGAGTACTTTCCTTTCCTTTTCCTGTGTACACTGCCAGCTTCGTCGAAACATAATTTTAGCGTCAATGTACTGAGTACGTGTTGCCCTTGTTCATACGTTAGTCACTTTGCCCGTGAACCATGAGTACCTTCCTTTCCTTTTCCTGCGTGCACAACCGGTTTCGTTTAACGATAATTTCAGCGTCAATATATGCACACACGTTGCATTTAATGACAAGCGTTGAGCTGAGCGGTAATTCGCATACGGCTGCAACATGTTATTCATGTGAATCAAGTGCTTATTCACCGTCTTGTTGTTTAGGAGGGCCAAATATTGTAGGGAGCACCGGCTGTGGTGGCTAAGTGTGTGCGGCGCTCGGCTGTTGATTCTAAGGTCACCGTATCTAACTCAGCCGAATCTTGACGGAATAAAAATGCAAAATATGCCGTGTGCCGTGTCATTTCAGACGACGCTAAAATAACCAGGCGGTCCCAGTATTTCCAGAAACCTTCACTCCTGCGTCCTTCAAAGCCCACGTGTCTGTTCAGAATCACAAAAAGCACGTAGAGTACAATACATATAAAATCGCTTTTCTCGAGATGTTTGATCGATTTATGTACCGGCACGACAGCGGGAAACCATGAACGTCGCACCGGCCGTGGTGGTGGTAGTGGTTGTTTATTAAAATAATAGTAAAAAGGAAGGAAAATATATTTGCTAGCCCCGGCATCTGCCATCGATACTGAAGCACCTGAGCTGGGGCAGCGGAAATAAACGATAGCAGGCAGAATGGAGAAATGAAATGAAAGAGGTGAGGGGACAGGAAGAGAGGATGGGGGGAGAAGTAATCTGTACAAACTATTTACACAATAAGAAATGTGTCCAGGTTGTGCGCGTGATTAGTTCATTTTAGAGGAATTAAATCACACACGCGCACAGCACTGTGTTAGCTACAACTGGAGTGGGGCGTCCAGTTATTAATCGGCGGCGCCAAGACGGTTTCCGTGAAAACTATCCGCAATACGGCGGCAGGTTTATCTGCCGTGCCATGGATGAAGAAAAAACTAATTTTTCCTTCCTCTATGATTTTAGGCGGCCTGTCACGTGCCGCGGAGCAGGGAGACCAATGACGGCGCCTCACATAGTCACGTGGGAAGCGGCAGTGCCGCCACCTGTTGGCCCTTACCAAAGTTACAGTCCAGCGACGGTGGTGAAGCGGCGAGAGCTTCTCCAGAAGCAGTTAGTCGACCGGTTTAGTAGGAGAGAGCTTTGCGCGGTGGTGCTTTCTCGCGTAGAAAGGAACGGGCAGTGCCGCCAGCGACGTTCCGTGCGTTTTTCCGCTGATGTGCACGTACATTTACACTCCTTGCTGATCTATGTTACTCCCTATAGGAAACAAGAAAAATTTTAACACATTTGTTTCGTACGACCTTCAATTTGTTAGGCGCAAGTTGTCTTCGAAAGCACACATATAGGAAGCTGTGTGGGAAAAACGTCTGAGTGTTCTTTCTGTGTGTGGTGGAACCTCCCTGGTATTGAAAGCTGGGATAAATTCTGTGGCGGCTTAGCGCCCGTAATTGGGCCACTGCAGACTGGCAATGATTATAGCTATCTGCACGCACAGCTGATCATTACAGTAGGCATCAAAGTACTTAGTGCACGGAGATAAACGCTGTCATCAACACTTTGCAACCACCTCGACTGCTCGGTTTTATGTGGCATCAAAAGAAAAGCAGGGATAGGAGGGGATGGGCAGAGTTTTAAGCAAGCCACGAAGCGTGGTCTTGGGTAATGAACAGGTCTACTTTTATCCATCAGTCTACAAACTGTCCATCATCCGCTGCGAACTGCATACACTAGAAATCAAATGTACCTCATATCTGTATAACAAATACGATGATACCGCATTGTGCAGGAACAGGTTTGTACACTTTTCATGTGCTTTTCTTAACAACTAGGACCGTAGGGGTAGCCTAGTGGTTTGAGCATCCTCCTCGTATGCGGTAGGTGCGGGGTTGGATCCCCAGTGCCACCGGTGATACACTCGGTACAAGAATGGTGCACGGCTTCTTTAGGGTGAAGTGGTTGGGAAATGGGACTCCGGCCCCACTTAGTTCAATGGAACCTACCTTGTGCCAGGCGCTCTTTGGCCAAAGCAGTCCTTGCGCCATAAAAATTCATCATCATCTTAACAAATGGGTGTTTGTTGTGAGTGTCGTAAGTAGACGCGAGAAAACGATTTTTCTTCAAAACCACAACTTTATTCTTTCCTCATTACTGGAATGGTCGCTTTGCGCGTTGGTATCGGCTGTGTTCGCTTGCGGGGGACCATATGCAAGGAAGCGGACTTTGAGGCATTCCTGGGGCTGGCTGTACGCACAAACAGTCAGGACCGCAATGAATGCCAGCTCTTGCGAAACGATGGCACTAAATGTTGGAAATAAATAGGAATTATGAGCTTGCGCTGGAAACTAGGAACAGGATGAGGAGGGAGTTAAGTGTGAAAGTTTTTGTCTAATTTTTGTAAGTGTAGATCATACCCTGCAATTCCGGACAAAAACGTTTGTTTTGAACGGGAAATAGTTTAATACGAAAATTTTTCACACACACACACACATATATATATATATATATATATATATATATATATATATATATATATATATATATATATATATATATATATATATATATATATATATATATGATTTCACTGCAAAATCATCATACCCGCAGATGTTCCTTCGGCAGGCTTCATTTTGTTTACAGTTAACTTTTCTGCGGTCGTCAAAAACGTTCCCCATTGTATTTCTGAGAACGTTAAAGGCTCGAAGGGGCGATGGAAAAATTTTAAAGGAAAGATTTTGCTATGCATTGGAGGAATGGACAGTAGATTTCAATATTCCTTTAACAGCACCTAAAATGTTTGGTTTTATAACAAATATTGTCGAAGAATGCTGGAAATGCTTCATAACGTTACTCTCAACTATGAACGCTGTATCGCGTCTGCTATTAGTCCACAGTAAAGATGGCAGTACGATGAAAGCCAGGGGTGCCAAGAAAACGAGTACGATTTTTTTCTTTTGTTTTCCTCTCTCGTGACACCGTCATAGGAGTTCTCTTTGTATATTGTGGCCGCCTTCAAGTTTACTGCTTTGCTTGTGTGCCTCTGTTTTAAGAGTACACGCATTATATCGCCTTGCTCCTGCAAAAACATTTATCCATAAACCTTCCGACTTAAATTCTCTGAAGCAGGCTCCAAGCTAATACCCCTTTTTGCCGAGAGATGACAATTGCGTTCCGGCTTACATTGCACGGCAAATCCGCATTTTTCACGAAATGTGGCGCCATTGAGGGAGTGGCGAAAACTCTTCTACTGGTTGAAAACAAACGCACGTGGGAGACGTTGGCGCTATCCTATTCCACGAGGAGCCAACTGCACCTGCGAAATGGCAGGTATGAGCTTGACAGCTGCCGCCATCTATCGCACGCGCCATTCAATAACATGAACTGCGCATGCGCAGTAGGAACTGGCTGTTTTGTTTGCAACCACTCGAGCTAGAGGAGAAGAGGCGCTCATGCACAATCGGCTGTGGAAAAGGCTGATTAAAGGCATCTCCTGAGTGACCCAAAAAAAATACCCCCCCCCCCCCCCCCATGCTCTTAAGAGAGTATGGGTGCGCATATCTTAAGTGCTGCGAATGGGGAGAATGGTCTTCTGCCACGGTGTATAGCCTAGTTGTTTGGGCATCAGCCTCATATGCGGGAGGTGTGGGGTATTACACTGTAACGTTAGTAACGGTTTACAATGAACACAAGATTTCGCGTGGCCAGGTCATTGACCCGCCTTGTGTACAGAATAATACGTTGTGCCATGACAGTATTTTGTCAAAGCAACCCTTTCGCCTATATGGTTCATCACCATCAGGAGGCTGGTCCACATCGACTTCTTGCCACGTTGACGCGGGAACCAGCACCCTGCTTGTACTGCTCCAAATCTTCCAGCGTCCACGTTCGCCAGATAGGAGAGCTGAGCTCTCCTGCACTCGCCTGGATTTCATCTTCCTGCTGATCTTTTCTGGCTGCGCAGAGGCATATTTCTCATTTTACGGCCGATCTCGCCGTCGGACGCATAGACACCCCTTCGCCTCCGATTGCACGAAGACAGGAGAACGCGAGGTAGGTCCGTATAAAACTGTAAAATTACCGAATTGAATACGCAGTGACTTACAACCTTAAGTGTGTGTGTATCAGAGAATCATGTTAAGGTTTTGTACTTTATAGAAGGGGGCAATCGAACAATTGAAATTCTACAGGCTTAGCAGCTCATTCTGATTTTATTACGGGACATACAATAAACGCACATCTATGATAACCGATGGTACACATTAGGATAAAGTCTAATAAGGATTCTCAGAAGGAGTACTCGACATTCTCGCCATCAGTGAGGCTGAGTGTTCGGCTGGAGCTTTGATAGCCACCTAAGAGTCTTCGAACGGTGTTGGAAGCAATCAAGGCGTCCGGGCTAACCTGAGCGCAATATAGCCCCCCTTTGTCAATGAGGAGCTTCTGTTTCTAAGCCACCTCGTAAGCAATGATGGGGTATGCCCAGACTCGAACAAAACCGCTACTATTGCACTGTTTCTGCCGCCCACAGACAAGAAATTTGTGACATATTCCTCTGACTGTGCGCATATTAGCGACGCTTTTTCAAGACTTTTTTTGCGCACTGCCGAACCTCCGACCCAAATGAGTGATGTACACGCTTAATTTAAATGGGAAGCGTACCCTCTCCAATCCTCGGGCACTGTTATTGAAACTCTGAGAATGAAGTTCATACCGACGCAAACAGCGTTGACCTGGGCGCCTTCGTCGTTCAGAAAAGCGACGGACTAAAGAAATCGCGTACGATAGCCATTACCTGTCGAAGGCCGAGGCTAACTATTCAACGAACGAAAGGAGTGGCTCGCTATCGTACGCGCTACATCGAAATTGCGCCCCTACCTGTACGGACGTCCATACAAGGGGGTCAGCGATTACCACGCACTGTGCTGGCTTGCCAATATAAGGACCCCTCCGGCTGCCTCGCTAGGCGAAGCCTGCGCCTTCAGGACTGCTTATCTCGAGCCCAGGTTAACAAGAGAAGCGAAGGGAACGAGGACGACCGTTTAGGACCGATAAGCACCTGTGAATGCGCGAAACACCAATGCTAGAACGCCGGCCTACAGTGAATCGTTCATTATCTCGAAGGCAAAGTGTCTTCAGCACCAGCACCATTCAAGCGTGGTTTGTCCTCTTTTTGTCCACAAAATGGCATATTCGTGAAGAACGTCGCTCCCAACAAGAACGCGTACATGCTCGTCGTTTCGAACAGCCTGCGAGAGCAATTTCAGAAGGCTTGGAATGACAAGCCAAAAGCTCAGTACCTCGGGTTTACCCACACCCTACGCCGCATTCGAGACAAATGCTACTCGTCACGACTGTCTGGAAACGTCTCACTGTTCGTCAAAACATGCTGTGAGTGTCAACAACGGAAGACACCTTTTGGATAATCAAAACCGGTAATACCACCGAACAGGCCCTTTCGGAATTTGGAATCGTATCTCTTTGGCTGTTCGCAACTTCAGCATCGTTCAACAAGGGGATCATTGTGGCGACCTACTTCGATCCGCTACGCCGAAGCAACAGCCGAGTAATACTGAGGCGGAAATCACACAATTTTGCGTCGAACAGATCTTTTGTTCTTGTCGCGTGCCGTCAGGTTGCAGAAGGCCGACGACTTTCCCGATTACGGATCAAAGACCATCAGCGGACCGACGCCAGACGCTACAACCGACGAAGACGCAACGCGAAATACAAGCCAGGAGACTGAGCGTGAGGTTAGACGCTTATTCGGCGCCGGGAATTGAGTGAAAACTTTTGCGTCCTTATTTCGCTCCGTGCAAGGTTCTTCGTCGACTAGATGAACTAGACTATGAAGTCGTCCCTGATGGAATGACTGGATCCCGGCGACGACGCGCGCGGTAAGTTGTCCATGTCGTTTATGTGCGTTATAGGAGACTGTGTTTGGCACTGAGTGTTAATTTTGTACTGTACGATATAATTTTTTTTCCGCCCACCTTTCTTGCGGTGAAACATCGTGTCGATGCCTTTCTAAGACGGGAGTAATGCAGTGAAACATTGTACTCTTTCTCTGTTCGGTCTGAAAGCCGTATGAACGCGGCATTTATGACTTTCGTTGTGACGCAAGACGCGACGACACTTATATCTCGATTGGTTGCGGCCAGAGCGCTACTGCTGCAGCTTGGTTACAGATTGTTGTCGCTTTATTTGTTGCGTTGTCGTTACACTGAGTGCAGCCGAGAGTGGCGAGGATGCTGTTTGACTACCGCCGCACATACTGGTTGCTTCAATTATTTAGGAACTCCTCAGGCATTCAATTTTTTATGGCCACTTGGCAGCCCAAAAAAGTTTCTTCTCGAAGCTCTTATCGCTGTCTTCCCCACTCTCTGACTTCCCGGACCACTACGTGACAATATGCCTATAACTGAATCCTTATTATTGGAAAAACCAGTTTTCGGTGCCACTTTTTATCTGTAAGGTTTCTTACTCCGTGCTGAAATCAACACGCGTTAGGAATGTCCACTTTTTTTGCCAAACTATGGATGGTGTTGTGCTGCCTTCAGTTTTTATCGTTTTGTTCAACATTCTTATTTTCTGAAATATTTATTTCTTTCTTCTTCCTCGCAGCATTTCTGCTATGGCTTTACAGCCAATACGCTTGCTCAGGTTAAAAGCGCTGCTGGTGAATTCCGTATCTAGGCTGTGTTTTGTACTTTTGTTGCAACCTTACCAAGGCTTTCGAGCATACTGTTTGATATAACCCTGGTAGGGTTAGGGTGGTAGGGTGTTGTTACGACCATTGCACATGCATCCACGAGATTATTGCTGTGATTACCTCGCGGGAAAAAATGCCATCATTTCTACATAAATGGGCTAAGTGTATATTATTCGACTAAATGGGCCCTTTCGCTCTAAAGACGTGTATTTCCATTGGGGCCCTCATCGAGACTTGTAGTCATACTATACTTTGTGGGGTGATGTCTAGAATAGAAAACACATTTGTGCGCTGCCACCCCAGGCAGTAAGCGCCCATTTTTTTCTCCGAAAGGAACAGTGCTAAACTCATCCCCCCCCCCTTCCTTTTTTTTAGAATCAGCAAATCAGAATCGATGTCACGGACATTACGTTTCAAGACTCAATTGCAATCGTAGGGTAGATTGCTTGTGCAAGGCAACACGCTTACAATGTATGTTTACCTTTGTTTACATAGCATGTAACAAAAAATGGTGGGGCTGAAATGTGTTTACCGTTTTAGGACAATAAGGCTTGCGTGGTATCGTGGAAGGAAGGCGTATTCTGAAAATAGAAAGCGGCAGTAAGACCGCTGACAGCGAGATGGCTCGAAAGGGTGTAGAACTTCCTCGTTGATGGCGAGGAAAATAATGGCACAGTGAGAACGCATTGACTAGTGACCAGCGCAGCATGTTACACCCTCTCACTCACAATTAGGCGCGTCTATATTGACTGCAGACTCTTACCGCCTTGGTCTTCCTCGTTTTTTGATGTCTGATCTGAAAAATTTACAAAATTAAGATAAGAATGCTGATAATTAGGCCGTCAGGATGCGGCAGATGATTTGGTCATTTTTGGTTTCAGAAAAATTACGCTTTTATGAACGGTTGCTGAACGAAAGTAATAACTATTTGTACCTTATTAGTTTTACAAAGCCGATATTTTTTTGGATGTAGGGGATCCTAGTTTAAAAGTTCAGTTGGCGCTACAGGATTGCTTATTCGTCGGTCCCATCGAAATAAATCTGCATTGTTGAAATCATACTTCAAAAAGGACCGCCTCTTGCGGCATGCCAGAAAATAACGTGGATAGACAGTAGACAAGACTTAGAAGTCGATATACGTGCATTGCAGTACATGAGCGCAATACAAAAATTGAAGGTGCCGATGAAAAAAAGTAAAACCAGAGACTAAAAAAAGGAAGAATATGCAAAATACATAGCGTGCCGAGCTATTCTGGCCTGCATTCTAAAGCCTTGCTCAAATTTCAACGTCACACGTGGGGTAAATTAATCCGTAACCCCCACAACGGCTTTCCTGATAGCTGACCTGATGCTTTGGGAGATACACACTTTCAGTCCTGGAGACGCGGCGGTGGCTCAGTGGTTATGACGCTTGGCTGCTGACAGAAAAGTCGCGGGTTCGATCACGGCCGCAGTGGTCGAATTTCGATGCACGCAAAAGTCTAGATGCCCGTGTGCTGTGCGATGTCAGTGCACGTTAAAAACACCAAGCGGTGAAAATTTCCGGAGCCCTTAACTACGGCGTCTGTCACAGCCTGAGCCGCTTTGGGAGGTTAAACCCCCATAAACCATGAACCAAACTATCAGCACTTGAGCTTTCATTGCAGGACAAACAAGCAATACCTAATTGCGATATAGCATTTTAGGTCCCGTTCTCGAACAAAGCCCGCGTCTGTGTTGTTCGTATCCCGAAAAAGGTCCGTAGGCCGAGAGGCTGTTGACGTTATCTATTCACCAAAAAAAAAAGAAACACTTTCGGCGAGAAGAAAAAAGTGGTCGAGGGGCAATGGAACCACACCCTTTTGGTCGCGAGCTGGGCGCTCTGGAACTAAACTTTTGAGGACATTTATTAAATGCATGAGAAGAGTGCCGAAAGGGGTTGAAACCCGAACATACTCTTGCCCTTAATAATGGGCTGAAAAAAAAAGAAGCCCCCCCCTCACACACACACACTTAAAAAAATGGCTGTAGTTAAGCTCTGGTTAAACCTAGAGTGACACTGTAACTACAGACGGCCGAGTAGAACTTGCTGAGTTGAATTTCAAAGTTTATTGCCGCTCCATTTCGCAGGGCGTTCCTCCTCCATCTTCGTCCCACTTGACACGTCGCATGCGCACAGCTGCTCGAATTCGCTGGCGCGCTGCGCCACCGGCAGCAGCAGCTGCACCGCATCACGTGGCTGGTCACGTGACCAACCACGTGACCACGTCCGGGTGGCGGCTCCGCACCTTTCACGTGCCGCCGCCACGATGAAGGCTCGAAATGCTACCGTAATGTAGCTATCGCTACGAAATCATGGCAGAATATTCTGTTATGCACGAACATGCGTCTGGATAGGGAGGCCAGTTAGGAGGATCTTGCAGAGCAGCATATGCTGCTCGCAGTAAAGCTCACTTCTCTCAATGCAGAGACTTCGATGATCGAGGTGATCTCGCATACCCGTCCCTCATCTGGCTCTTACAAAGACTGAGTAGTCAAATAAACACAACTAAATCCCAAGGCGGAACGCAGTTTTATTACAGCAGGCGAAGACTTAATGCCGTACGGGGTGGTTTCAGTGTAATTTGGACAAAAACTGCGACAGCATTCGTTTATTGCGATGGCTTCGAGATCTTGTGAGATCAGTTCATGCCGCAGAGTAGACAGCAAATACTTAGCTAATTGGAGTTAAGCACAGCCTGTGCGCATAGGAAGCCACATATGTGTCGTGTCATTAGTCGCGTGGTACTCTTCAGGGTATGTTAAGAATCGTCCAAGTTTTCAGTTTCAGTTTATAATATTGAAAGCCACAAAGGCCGTGAATGAATTTGGTACAAAAAGGCTTTTTTTTATACATGCTAAACTTTTCACTTATTTGAGCCTTCTTTCCCGCTGATAACGAGGCCGAAGGTCACTCACGACATTTATCGAGGGCAGCACAGGACATAGAAGTTGTCATGGTTTTTTTTAGTTTCTTAGCTCTTTTTTTAAATGTTACCATCATTTTGTAGCATTTTTCGAGTTAATATCGGATATTCGAAATTCCACAAGTGCGCTTTCCCACATAACTATGTTCCCAAACACAAGATGGCCGACATCTCTATAAAAAAAACTGCGAGGGGTACAGGACAGGCGCTAAGTGTGTAGATATAATGAGAAACGTACCCTGTAAGAATCAGACAAAAAACGAGTCCTTGATTTGTTTCAGCTAGAAGTGCATGGTCAGCCGCCTTGTGTTGGGCAACACTGAATATGCTTTATTGCAGGCTGGGAACTGAAATATTTTTCTCTGATAACAATAATCACGATTCCTTATATGTCCGCATATTAGCACATCGAAGCTTTTTGGCTAGCCTCTCAAAACAAGTGAAGCTAGGAAAAGTCCTCTCCTTAGGCTGTTTATCTTATTTAAAACATGAAGGCTGCACTTACTATCATTTTATGTGTGAGATTGTCTTGGTGTGGTTTTACCGAAGTAGAAGTTTCAGAACGAGCAGAATTAGCACTAGATGTAAGAGTACATGGAGAAAAAAAGCAGGACCCGAGCAGCACAGGTAACCGGTAGTGGCATCTGCCAATACATTTCCATTATTGCACCGATTACCTGAGCTTCTTGGGGAGTAAGGGGAGAGAAAAAATATAATGCGCTGAAAGTTCCCCGACCAGCAGAATGATGCCCCTGTTCTCGTACAAAGAAACGTTTCTGTGTTTGGCGGCAGTTTTTGATTTGAAACTGAAGACCTCGCCTTCCAGAGAATCCATGGTGTCGCCCGACGAGGGACACACCAAAAGTCAGCATAAAATACACCGGTTTAATCCGGATCAGTAATTTTTCTTTGACTAGGAAGTTTCTGTGGAAGCTGTAAGCTTTCTTTTGTAGCCGTATGGCAGCGCTTGGGTGGATGCGACCGCAGCTGTGGCCGAGTGGTTGAACATCCACCTCGCATGCAGGAGGTGCGGGGTTCGATCCCCAGTGGCGCCGGGCACCCACCGTTGATACCTAGGGTGCAAGCCTTCCCCTGGTCTCGCGCTCACCATATTTAGCGTGAAATGCTTGCGAAATGAGTCTTTGACCCCACCTTGAGTACTACAAAAATACCTTGTGCCATGGCGTTCTTTGGCCATAGACGCCTTTGCGCCATAAAAATCCATAATCATCATCAGCTCGGGTGGATGCCAATGAGTAATTACTTTTTATTACCTAATTGTACCTTGGGGTTTCCCGTAAACATATGACCGACACTGTTTCCACTTCGAGGTATAGATCAATTCGCTTTTGCTCTACGATATGCAATATGTCCCGGTAATCTGATAGTTGAGCGACTGCTCCGGTGATGCGGTGGTCTCGGGTTCGAACTCCAGACCAAATCGAATTTTTCTTTCCTGCTAAGTTTCTGTGTAAACTGCATCGCTTTCATTGGTAGGCGTATGGTTTGCGCTTGGGTGGTAGGCAATGAGTAATGGCTTCCTTTTTACAAATCTGCATCAGCTCGGAGATTTCCCCTGCACATTTGACCAATATTGAATAAACTGTGCTCGTAAAAAAGTTGAAAGACCGTATATTACAAGCCGCTTTGAAAATAAAGGAAATATAAAAATTTACATTTTTTTGGCATTTAGCGCGAGTGTAAAGGAGGCAGTGCAACCACCTACCCGTAGCTGTGGTCTAAGGTTGATCAGAAAGCGACCATGTTCCTAAGTGCATCCATAGCCCACAGAAATGGGCAAGGTTTTCTGAGCTGTCAACAGTGGAAGATGTTAGGTACGAGCAAACGGGCTTCTTGATATTAGTAGTAACGAAGCGGAAACATTACAAGCTACAGGTTTCTACGAAACATTCAGGATGAACATGAAAAAAATATATACAGGCGCTCCATCAACTAAAAAATAAAGAAGACTACGTCGAATTTTTTCATGCGCGCTCACTGATTCGCTAGATTTATTTTTTGTTCCGGTTAATCGAGATGTAGGTTTTATTCCATGAAAGTATTTTTGCATTGACAGACATCCATAAAGGCCGCCGCGGAGGCTCAGTGGTTTTGGCGCTCGGCTGTTGACCCGAAAGACGCGGGTTCGATCCCGGCCGCGGCGGTCGAATTTCGATGGAGGCGAAATTCTTGAGGCCCGTGTACTCTGCGATATGTGAGTGCACGTTAAAAAACACCAGGCGGCGGAAATTTCTGGAGCCGTACACTACGACGTCCCTCATAGCCTGAGTCGCTTTGGGGCTTTAAACCTCAATAAACCAAACGAAGACATCCATAAAAGTTCATATGGCGTGCTCTGGCACCCTCGCTTGAGTGCACGACCCAATTTATCAGCACCAGCGCATGCGCGTGACATCTGTGTTTTCTTCTACATGAGTGGTAATCGTCGCCATCTGCCTGAAAAGCATCTCCCGACAGCGGCGGCTGTGTTTCGATGGAGGCAAAACGCAAAAGGCGCCTGTGTGCTATGCGATGTCAGTGCACGTTAAAGAACCCCAGGTGGTCGAAATTATTCCGGAGCCCTCCACTACGGCAGCTCTCTTCATTTCTTCTCTCACTTCCTCCTTTATCCCTTCCCTTACAGCGCGGTTCAAGTGTCCGCCGATATGTGAAACAGAAACTGCGCCATTTCCGTTCCCCAAAAACCAGTTTTCAATATCTCCCGCATTTCACAGATTCACCCGGTCCTGTTTCAGCAGCGGCCACCTTATCCCGACTTGCTTTCTGTTGTCATTCACCAACCCATGTTTCTGCCGTTCTCTGCTGGTTTCCCATCTCTTGGTATCCAGTCTGTTGCCCTTAACGAACTTCGGTTCTCTTGCCTACATGTTACATGTGCTGCCAATGCCGCTGGCTTCTCCTTTATTTTGTCTAGGGCATCATTAAAGGAACCCTCAAATGCTTTCAATGGGCATATTCTAGTGCAACCCATCAGTAGAGGTGTTCTTTGTGGGCATTCGGGTCATATTTGAAAACTCTGCGTAGACCCTATAATTTAGAATTTTTAGAAATCACTGCTCATAATAGCTCGCAACCGATTAGGTGACATACCTTACCGTGCGTGCCCTATCCCGATGACGTCAGTGGGCTCACTGACGTCATCTGTCTGTCGCTCTAATCGGTTGCGAGGTTCTGCGAGCAGCAATCTTTAACAATTATTTCTAAATTTAAAATTATTTTAAAATTGTGTCCCGACCCACTCTTCTCTCTTCATGTTTCTTAACAATACACCTACCGTTTTTCTTTCCAGTCCTCGCTGTGTTTTTCTCAATTTACGTTGAACCCTTTTGGATAGCCTCTGAGGTTCTCCCATATGCGCCAGTATAGGTCGTAGTAACGGATGGTCGCGTGTTATAATTGTTTCTCTGGCGGGGTATTCGTAAACTGCCATTCTTGATCCGAGAGCACTTTGAAAAAGTGCTGTGCCTCATTCCTATTTTTCTATTTATTTCACCTTGGCGATCCAGATCTGTGGTTGCTACTTGTCCTAAATAGATGTACCTTACCACTCTCAGCGCCTGGCTACCGACTGTAAACTGTTGTTTTCTTCCGAGACTGTTGAATATTAATTTTGTTTTCTGCAAAATGATTTTTAGGTCTACGGTTCTGTTCTGCCTGTATAGGTCATTGATCATGCTTTGCAATTCACCTCCATACTGACTCAGAAAAGCGATGCCATCAGCATCGCAGATTACTAAGGTATTCTTCATTTACTCTAAGCCCCAACTGTATTCAGTGCAGGTCTCTGGATACGTGTTCTTCATTGGTAGTGAAGAGCATTGGTGAGATTGTCACCCTGCCGGACGCCGTTCCTTATTCGAAATATATTTTTCACTTTTTGAACGTCTGTGGTTGATGTGAAGCCGCTGTATACGTTTTCAGCATTTGGCTTAAGGTTCTTCTACACCCTGTTTCTTTAATGCATGTTTAACTGTTGAGATTATCACTTATTGAAATTCTTTCTTTTAAGGTGTTGCGGCTATATGTTGGATGTGGGTTTGTTCAGCGCATTTTTCCATGAACATATTCTGCGAAAGGCGGCCTGTTCCTTTAGTTGATTGTGCCTAAGCTTCTTATCATCCTATTAGCGATTACCTTAATGGCAGCCTGGTAGGCAGCGGACTGTAAGCTGATCGGTCTCCATGTTTGGTCTTAAAGAAGCTAAATAAGCAGACAGAAAAATTCCATGATATCACCAAAAAGCCGATGGCTCAGAGATTTAAACCACGTATTTCAAAATTTACGATACGTACGATTGAAACGAGCGCTACGTTTTGATTCAGCAGCAGTCGTTTCTCGGTCACATCGGCCACTAAAGAAGAGTAACTGAGATTACTGGTAAAATTTCTGTATCATGCTTTTATTTGCCAACTTATTTCCTAACAACAACCCCAGTCAGCTTTTGCAGCTGGCTGGAAGGGCATGACTTAACCGAGGAAACTGAACCGCTTAATATTTGATGGTTATACTGATGTGAGCGAAATGCCAGGCCAGTTTTACAGCGACAGTTCTTGGTGCGCTGTTTAGAGTGTCACAGCATGGAACGCATTCGTAGAGCGCCGAGATATGAAACGGGAGAGAAGGTGGTCGGCGGAGAGAGGTAGCAGGAGCGAGTTACGAAGTTGGGGGGGGGGGTGGGGGTGGGGGGGGGGAGGGGGCTGAATCGTAGCGTGTGCGAGCGCGGGGTATTTAGCTATTGCTCTGTCGCTGGGATGACTGACCTTTCGTGCAGCACCTGTGTGGGCGCCACCAATAAGCATAGCCATTAAGCCTAGCGCACAAATGTCTTGGGGGTTTTTTCTCTACACCACCACTCGTAAGGCTTGATTAGTCTACTGCGCCTTCTTTTTGAAGCGAAAAGCTTCACTACGCTAGTTAAAGCAGTCGTCGCGTAGGCTGGAGAATGACCTTGAGCGACCTTCAGCCCAACCACGTTAGCTGTGTATGACCATATGTGGTACGGTTATGGTGTCGAAGCCTTGACCCCTGACCTTTACCCATGACGTTTAGTTAACCTTTGGCATTGGGCGACCTTTTGGTCGACCTATGACCTTAAGGACATCCGATGGGGTGATGTGAAGCCACGTGATGACATCCGATGGGGTTGTCGTAAGACCGTGTGATACCACGTCATAGCCACGTGGCGTGAGGGTATATATAGAACGGCTGTCGCGAGCGTGTAGCAGAGCTGGCATGGACGAGCCTCAGGCGCTCAGCAGGCGTCCTTGCTTATCGCTGAATTTCATGGTTAGCCAGTTTAAGCGACTGCCAATTTTTTAAAACTGCACTTTAAAAGTAACCCGCCGCGGTGGCTCAGTGGTTAGGGCGCTCGACTACTGATCCGGAGTTCCCGGGTTCGAACCCGACCGCGGCGGCTGTGTTTTTATGGAGGAAAGACGCTAAGGCGCCCGTGTGCTGTGCGATGTCAGTGCACGTTAAAGATCCCCAGGTGGTCGAAATTATTCGGAGTCCTCCACTACAGCTCCTCTTTCTCCCTTTCTTATTTCACTCCCTCCTTTATCCCTTCCCTTACGGCGCGGTTCAGGTGTCCAACGATATATGAGAGAGATACTGCGCCATTTCCTTTCCCCAAAAACAAATATTAATTATTATTACTTTAAACGTAGCAGTGGAAGGGCTCACATTATGGTTATGACTAGCGAAAACTTTGCCCATGGCTGTTGGGAGGTATAGCACTTGTGAGAGCGCAGTTTTCTGGCCAAAACAGTGTTCCCGATCCGCTGCCCTTTGCTGTGCGAGACCGCTAGGTTAAAGGAGAAATTATCGCCATTGCTCGGGCAGCACGGAAGTGATAAACTTCATATGGACGCTTACCCTGTGGAATTTGAAAGTGTCACTTGATTTAAAAAGCATGTGTTGTTTCCAATCTGGAACCACGATTTCCTGCTATTGCGCGGCGTCCACTGAATTCGAGAAAACAGGCTGTTCGGCGGCTGTTGGCAAGATTGTGGATTTGAGTAGTACGAAAAGAAAGGCCGCGGGAAGAACAGCCAGTACGCGCCACGTGTCAGTTTCTTACCTCCTCCGATCACACAACGTGTTCCTGAACCACGCAACAAGACCAGAAAAAATTATGCTGTACAGTGGAGCTAAATGATATTAACCACCTTTTGCTACCTTTTCTGATTTTATAGCTCAGTGTTACTAGGCTTTCTGTGACGCATGGCATTTGTTGTTTACACCGACTCCAGCCAAAAAAAAGGGATGCAGAATTCAAAAAAGAAGAAAAAAAGCTACAGATATTCCTTTATGAGGCTTGCTCTAACTCTATGCTATGACTATCTGTTGCTCTTATAGATGTGTGTTTTACTCTAGAAACGACAAAACAATATGCTTACCCTGAGGCCATAATTACAGCAGCAGCAATGCACAAGCACAGCAATACCGACTTCATTCCGCTCACGAGCCGTCCTGTTGTGGGCAATTCCGATATTAGCTGGTGCTTTAGCTGGTAGTACATGTAATCCTAGCAGAAAGATGTTTCTACGTATTTTGCCGCTGTTGTATTCTCTTTTTGCCTCATAAGAGGCCGATCCTTCCTGATGCAAATTTTTATCGATACAAAAAAGGGCAGAAAACGTTCTAAATATTCAAATGAATAACTTTATTAGCTATGCCAAGCTAAAGGTCGTGGATGTCTAACAAATATCTATTAATATATACAGAATATATAATAATATACATATATGCATGCACGCACGCACAAACACACGCGCGCGCACACACACACGAACATACGCAGTCACACGCGCAAACTCGCACGCGCACACTCATACGCACGCACGCACACATGCGCATATGGACACACGCTCGCGCGCGCACACGCACTCATGCACACATGCACTCATGCACACATGCACACGTACACACGCACTCACACACAGACATACGCACACGCGAACACGCACACACACACAGACACAAAGGAAGCGAAGTATTACGCCTGTCTCGGAACATTTCCAGTTTGCTGGAATCATTTTCTGTCGGCATTTGTTGCGTGACCTGCATCACGTGACCTTGCAACGTCACCAAACACCAGATTGATGAAAACGGCGCTTTTTAATTGGGATGGGGCTCCTTATGCTTGTCGCATTGAAGATGTTATTGACGAAACCATGGTGTCAGCTGGTCCGTGATCAGTTCTACGAGTGACGATTTTAATCAGTCTCCTTCAGCGAATGGGACTACTATAGTCCGTTTTATGCCCAACTGAATATTTTCTTAATGCAACGTTTTCAATGTATACCTTCAGTGTATATTTAATTTTATGTAGTGTATAAATGCATGCTTTGAGTGTATTGTTAATGTGTAATAAATATACTCAGCGGGCAAAAGTTGTATTTTCGACATAGTTGAAAAAATGTACAAATGCTACTCCGAGCATGTTCAGACAGCATTCATTTTGCTATTTATATAGGAGACAAATGCGAAATTATTACGAAAGAATTAAAAAATCAAATGCGTTAAAATGAATTTTAGCGCAGCCTATTTTCGCTAAGGGTGGCTTCGCTCTAGAAATGCCTAAGGCTTGGCACCGTCATGATGGCCTCGCCATCTGCTTTTCAAGGACATGGTACTGGCCACCTTCAATGGTGCATAAAAGTCGCTCTTTGTTTGTCTAAATAAAACTCCACCTTTTTTGTAATGCCCACGCCAGAGTTTATTAGAAGGAAATAAAAGTATGTGAATTCAAGAGATAAGACCCTTCTAAACGAGGAACCATGAAAACCATGTCCAGGTAGACTCTAAAACCACAACACCAGATATGAGAGAAGGCATTGCGAGTCTTCCAGTAATTTTGCGTTTTAGGGATAGTGAAAGGAAAATTAATACATCTGTTGTAGAGTCGAGCAAGAGAAGACGGTGGTATTAGAGGCTGAAAATCAGGAAGGATAGACGGCACGATATATCACAGAAATAAAATATAGCTTAAACCATGAAATATAGCATTGAGTGCGGAGAAAAAGCACAGTAGTACTCAATTAAAACAGGAGGGTTAGGGAGAATGGAGGGAGCCTCAAAACGGCAGCCACCGCCACCTTAACACTAAAGGATATGGCAGTATTTATGTATGTGTATCTAAGATATGAACTGATCTGAATATATTGGAACCAACTTTAGCATCATTTCCTGCCGTGCGTTTAAAGCAGTGGTCCAAGAGCGGCCTTATTTTGTTCCACATAGCTGCACGTAAGCGAATTTTGCCTCCTCCGTTCATGAAGCGTGTAGTTAAGACATTGCCCACCCTAAAGCACACGGAGGCGGCACGTCACTGCTCTGAGGCATTATCGTGAGAACGACGGCTGCAACTGCGGAGGCGCACAGGCCACCTTGCCATCAAGAGCTCTCAAAATATTTCATAGAGGCTTTGAAAGCTGTTCAGCAGGTCTCTGTTGTTCCTCTTCGCCACACAAGTTGGCGATGAGGCTGTAGTGCATTGTTCCTTACACAGGCTACTGTCACTGGGGGCCACGTGGTCGCTGACGCTTGTTGTTCACGGCGGTCACTCGAAGCAGGGGCGGAAGAACTTAGCTGCTCCTGCTAAGCACTGTAATACTACAAACCTGTACATCTGCTGCTTTCCCGGATAAAACTGTTGTTGCGCAATATGTTTGCACGTAGCGACAATAAGAGAGACGAATCCTTCTAAGCAATTTCTGAAAAAAATGTCGATCAACTCAGCTAATTAAGGATATACAAAACGAGAGATGTCGGCGTTCACTGTGTTTTTTGGCGTTGACAATGTTCTAGACGGCGATGGCTTTGAGCAAAGGAAGGGCGCATAACTGGCTCCGTGGATATGCGGATTCTTCATTCGTGCTTTGATACATGTGGCGGTGGTGAGAGAGAGATGTGGCCTGGATGCATTAGCGTTGACAGCTTTGTGGCTGACATGCGGCACTGCAGCAATAGCTAGGCCGCCGCGTTCATTTGGTGATCAATCGCTCGCGATCAACTATTAACTGCATGCCACCTCCCAGAGTGGCAGGGAGGGCGCGCAGCCTATCCAGTGTGCGAAACGCAGAATATTAATAATAATTGGTTTTGGGGGGAAAGGAAATGGCGCAGTATCTGTCTCATATATCGTTGGACACCTGATCCGCGCCGTAAGGGAAGGGTAAAGGAGGGAGTGAAGGAAGAAAGGAAGAAAGAGGTGCCGCTGTGGAGGGCTCTTGAATAATTTCGACCACCTGGGGATCTGTAACGTGCCCTGACATCGCACAGCACACGGGCGCCTTAGCGTTTTGCCTCCATCAAAACGCAGCCGCCGCGGTCGGGTTCGAACCCGGGAACTCAGGATCAGTAGTCGAGCGCCCTAACCACTGAGCCACCGCGCCGGGGTGCGAAACTCATTCAAAGCAGGTTTTTACAGTTGGACACCAACGCCACGTAAATGAGAGATTGAGGGAGGTCTCCACTGACCCACGGAGCCGGTTGTGCGCCTTTCCTTTCGTGAAAATGAACGGCCTTTGCAAAGCTGTAACTTGTTTTGTTTCTTTTTTAGGGAAGGAAATGGCAGAGTAACCATCTCGCATAACTCGGTGGACACCCGAACCGCGCTGTAAAAAGCAAGGGGTAAAGGAGGGAGGGAAAGAAGAGAAAACTAAAAATTGATAGTTGGATTTTGAGGAAAGGCGCTGCGCTGCGCAGCGGCGGAACACCTGTGGCTCGGTGCTACTAGTGGCGCATGCGCAGTAGTGACTAGGGAGCGAGAGAGAAAGAAATATCCGCGGCGAGACGCGCGTTGTGACGTCATGTGCCTCCTCGGAGCACCGCCACGGCGAAATCGCAAGTTCGCGACCAGTAAAGCCTTCGCTGTAATAAACTTTTGAACTGAAAGTTTGAAAATGTTTTTGAGGAAAGGGAATGGCGTATTAACTGTTTCTCATATTTCGGTGGACACCCGAACCGCGCCTGAAGGGAAGAGATGAAGGAGGAGTGACGGAAGAAAGAAGGTGGGGGCGTAGTGGAGGGCTCCGGAATAATGTCGACCACCTGGGGATCTTTAAGGTGCGCTGACATCGCTCAGCACACGGGCGCCTTTTGCGTTTCGTCTCCATGGAAACGCGGACGCCGAGGTCCGGTTTGAACCCGGTTACTCCGGCTCAGTGTACGAACGATTTAAGCACTGAGACACAGCAGCGGTTATACTTTGAAAGGCAAAACGAATTTTACGCCACGATTACCTTCGCTTTACTCTTCTAGTGTGACCACGTGATTGGCATTTAAAAACGAAGAGGAGGTGATAGAGATGCGCCGAAATCAGCGGTTAAAGCAATTTGGTATAGCTGACGTAACGAAACGTATAGCCGAAAGAACGCACAGGCAGAGCAATGTAGAATGCGTCTGAGGAAGTCTCAAATCTTCTTGTAGTTCAGGGTTCTTATGGGAGCTTCAGAGGTACCTTGTTTTGTTTGGAGTTATATATTCAATTAACGCTAGCGCCTCATTATTCTGCTACGTTTGAATTTTTTTTGCGTCTTGAAGAGGTGCTACTTTACTATGATTATCTATTTTACGCAAGAGAGAAAAAAGTGGCAAAGGAAAATAGTTTAAAAATATGAAGCTATGGCTTAAGTATTCATTGCCATATACATCGTGTGCAATGAAATTGTGTTTATTTAGCGAGACTTTTATTTCCTCTTTTTCAAGGACTTATTTTCCTGAGTCGGAAAATAAGAGTCTATGCAAAAAAAAAAATTGACTTCGGGAAAATGTATCGAGAATGCAATGGTAGATGGTGGGGTTCGTGGAGTAAGCAATTACTTAACGGTGGGGCGCGATCCTTAGAGCAGATTTCTTTTATCATAAGCGATTTGGGCGTTACTGATGTTTCTTTCTTTTAAATTAACCAAACGTGTAATTGGCGCGAAAAGAATTGGTCAGCAGCTGCATCTGTCATTTCGTGCCCTATTTGCGAACTTCTTCGCATGTTATCTTTAACTGTATGAGTGTCCTTTGACTTTTCAAGGCAGTTTAGTATCCTATAACTCGAGAACTTCAATCTGGTTGGTGCAACCTCTCTTAAATATTCACCAAAACACTTGCTTGCCGGAAACAACTGTCTAGCATTTCTTAGAGACAGAACATCAAAACTTAAACGCATGAAACAAACATCAAATGAGACGAGGCCTTGCACACAAAAATGTTTTTCTTTTTTACGCTTGCCAGCTGTTCTGAAACAGCTGCTTCCTAAAGAGGCGTTTGCCAGTGGTTTCCACTTACGGCATCAATGAAAACCTATTCTTTCCGATAATGTCACTAGGTTCCGAACGGGCACTTGCTTATCATGTGCACTGTCGCTTGCAAGGTTCGCAGTAAAGAGTGACGTGTGCTGCTTTCTTCTATAGCATCGCGTTGCGTTGTATTCGCCATTTTTTTATTTGTACCTCTGTCTGAGCTGCAATAAATGCGCGTGTCCCTCGAAGAGCAGAGAAAAGCTGAAAGAGTCTGCTAGAGTCGCCGTGTATGTCATCATTGCGGTTGCAAAAAAATAATGCCTTAATTGCTAAAATATAAAAGGGGCAAAAATTCTGGGGCTAAAATTTTGAAAATTGGAAAATTTTAAGACACTGCTATCGAAATATTGAAGATAATGGTCCATTATTCTGATATATATCAAAATCTGTCTTGTAAAGTGTTTCCATTGATCGCATCGAACAGTTAAGACTGCCATAGAAAACCAATGGGGAACGCTTTTCACGATAGCAAAAACGTGAATAGGAAAAAAAAATACAAGACTGCCACCGTATGATCTGTGGATACATTTATTTTTATAGTGAAATCTTACATTATTTGAAAAAAATGCGTTCATAAACGGTTTCGCGCTTTAAAATGCTTTTGTACATAATTGCTGGGTATGATTAGCACATAACCTACATACGTACTATTGGGAACAAAAGTTTGCGGGACGCGATCGTTCTTGGAAAAACGTTTATTGTAGCTCCGCTTTGCTACCCAGTCGCCTGATATTGTGAAGAGGGAAGGAGCATTTAGGCCGTTAATACGTTTAAACAGTATCAGGGGACTGGGTACAATAAACTTTTGTTCCAATAAGTCGTGTACCACGAACTTTTCTTCCCGACATTACAATGCCAGTGTTTCGGAAAAATCATAAAAGTAAAGCCTTACTTTTTTCCTCTGGGGGGTAAGGCTGATGCTCCCATTCTATCTTATCTGTTTATCTTGGCATGAATGCTGCTTAGGATGATGTACCTCTTAATAAAATTCTGTACGAAGTAAAATTTATTTCAAACAGTGTTGAGAAGGAACCGAAGTTCAAAGCATAAAAAATTGAATATAAAATGATCTGCGCTCTCACACACCACCTACAGTTCGCTTATAATGAGAGCAAGAAGCATCGATTTCATCTTTTAAATTTCAAATCGTTTATTACAGTTTTACAATTTGCACTAATATAGATAACTAAAGTTCACTTTAGCGACTGCTGCACGCCCAGGAAACAAAAAACATGCTTCCCATAATATCAGAGATAAATGGAGGCTCTTCTACAGATATCGATGTGGCACGCGAATTAATAGCGCTTAGTGAAGAATGCGTTATTATAAATCGCTGTATATAAATTGGTGTTATTGAATTCGGCAGGCGCAAAAGGAAGAAATAACCAACATAGACACGACATGGAGACAGGGCGCAAGAGAAAGCGGTAACTAAAAGACTCGGGCGATTATCTGTGAATTGTTTGAATGCTTTTACCTTTTGTGTTGCTGCTGATTTTTTTGTAGCTGCGCTTTAACGTTATTGCGCGGTAGCCTTAATGGGTTAATGACTGCATATGCGGAATCGGTCATACTCTACAGTCATAGACCCCTGGGGGTCCTCATTTCACTCCTGGCGCAGTGGCGCAGTAGTTAAGAGGTGTGGTACTGCCCCGGCCGGTAGGTGTTTAAAACACTGCCACCAGTGGGTGGCGGCCACCTGTGGCACTTGGGTTTCTCTTCTCGAGCAACGACTCAAAAACCAATCATTAATTCAACTGCCGCCTGTCATGGTGTGTTTTATGCTCACAGTACGGTGGACAGGTTGCCACCTACCACAGTGAGCAGGTTTTGATGACGTCACAAGGTTGGCATTGCGTCGCGTGTCCCGCAACGACTCGAAACCAATCACAAACCAACTGCCACCTGTAATCGTGCGTTGTGTACTCGCAGTCCCGTGGACAGGTTGCCACCTACCACAGTGAGCAGGATTTGATGACGTCACAAGGTTTTCATTTCGTCGCGTGGCCCGCAACAACTCGAAACCAATCGTAAACCAACTGCCACCTGTCATGGTGCGTTGTATACTCACTGTCCGGTGGACAGGTTGCCACCTACCACGGTGAGCAGGTTCTGATGACGTCACAAGGTTCGCATTGCGTCACGCGTTCCGTGTGACGGCCGTCATCAGTTCCAAGTCCAGCTTTCTTAGGGAAAATTTTTGAAAATTGAAAAATTGTAAGACACTCTTATGGAAAATATTCAAGATCATGGCCCATTATTCTGCTTTGTAGCTAAATCTTTATTTTAAAGTGTTTCCATCAGTCGCATAGAACAGTTAAGACTCCCTTAGAATACCAGTGCGGAACGCTTTTGACGATAGCAAAATTGTTAATAGAAAAAAAAAATCCAAAACTGCCGCCGGGTGATCTGCGGATATGTTGTTTGTAACAGTGAAATCTTACGTTGTATGCAACAGTTGCGTTCATAAACGGTTTCCCGCTCAAAAATGCATTGGTCCAGAATGGCTGCGTATGCGCTAACGCATTTGTGAGTGTTACCAACACGCCTACAGTTGTACCGGGCTAAACTTAATAATACGGCGCAGCGATTCTTAAGGGGCACTGGAAGGGGGCTTTCTGATGCTCATGAAGAAAGACCGGATTTCAGCAAAAACAGTTACATTTAGATGGAGGCTAAATGCAAGAAGACCCATGTGTTGCAAAATTCCGCGAAAAAAAAAAGACAAGGCGGATAAGAGAGTTTACAATCACGAGCGCTCGTGTGTCTGATCTCGGTTTTCGTTCTCGTCTCTTTTCGCGCTGAGTTTTCCAAATATGCATCCACTCCAACTTGCCCAATTCAGCCTCTTCGAACACCGATGTGCTATGTGACGTCAGTGCGCAGTAAGAACCCAATGTCTTAAAAAATGTCTCCAGCGCCCTACGCTCTTGCACCATCAGTAGCCCATATCGAGGTTTCGGACCTCATATCGCACGAAATAAACCAGGCTCAATAGTTAGGAGAGAATATTTAAAGACGGAACTCTGCGATTATTGAATTTAATTGTCAGCAGACACGTCAGAGTAACTACGGCTACTACACGGCAAAAACATTTAACCTTCGCGGTTGAATCTGAGAAGAAAGCAGGCCGCAAATTTCCTAATCCCATGACCTCGGTCTATGCCTCGGTCTACCTCGCTTGTGTTCTCTTAAAATCGATTCCGCTACCGTAATGTACAATCACTTATCTTACCTTGCTATACATGCCATTTACGTGCCGATTGCTTATTATTCATTTTAAATAGGATAACCTACGTTTCCTTTCGTTCCCTCACTATTCTAGCACTAATACTGTCTTTAGGCTTTTGAACGTTACCCCGATCCTTTTTATTCCTCTGCTCGCTGCGCTGTTCCGACTTAATTACAAGCCATTACGTTAGCCTTGAATGTTGTATCCCACTGAAGTGTACCAGCGACATAAGAAGGTTGCGTACTCTCCTCATGAGCTATACAACCCCTGATGAGAACTAACAAATGCACTGCACCCCGTTTCGATGCGTCTACTTATTTCAGTCTTGTTTTCTGGCTCAGAGGCTGCTACCTGTCAAACGAAACTGTGTTTCTTGACAGGTCCCAACGATTCGCTTTCTATTATATATTCTATTATGCTTCCAAGACTGTGGGAATTCCTTTATATGTCTAAACACAATTTTTTAGTTCCACTGTTTTGCTCTGCCTGTAAAAGTAGGCAAGCGGTTTAGAGTACCGCAGAGATCAGGGCTCCTTTCTTTCAGTCTTCAATCTTGCGTTTCTCTCAGTCATAATATGCTTTTCAATGTATCTGGTTTTGTTTGCTTTGTATTTTCCTAACATTTTTTTCCTCTACTCTTAAAGTGCTGCAGCACGAAACTCGTCATGTTACAAGTCAAGATTAACAGGCCAAAGTTCATTGACTTTAATTTTTAACAATATAATGGATACATTAGTACCCTCTAGGAGAAAAATTCGTCAGAACAGCAGCTCGCTTCCTTCAAATGGCGGTTAACGGCAAAAGAATACGCAAACGTCGCCTGGTTTCCGTGCACGCAAGATAACATAGCTACGATTGAGGCTGTCCAACGAAAAAGTGTGCGCTTTATCTGCAACAGATATAGGCGCACCGATTGTCCGACGCTGATTCTATCAGAGACTGGGCTTGACACGCTAGCTAGTCGCGCGACGCTTCACCGTCTGAAGTTTCTGTACATGATTTTACATAACGAACTTAAAGTTGATTCTGCTACATGCATTACCTTGAACACTTCCAGGGAAACGCGTCACAAAAATGAACTCACCATACAAGATTATTTCTCCGCAAATATTACCTTTATGTTCTCCTTTTTTCCGCAAGCAGCGCACGAGTGGAACTCTCTGTATGATTCAGTTATTGTACAGCCAACTACTGAGAAATTTTTGGCGCTAGCTGGCAAAAGTGTATTGTCAGGAAATAAACTGTGATTTTTATTTACTTTTTGTAACATTTTTTGGTATTTTCCACGTATTTGTATTTCTATCCATTTATATATTCCATGAATTTATATTGCATTTCTCGCGATCATTTATGAAGGCAAAAGGTGACGATTACATATGGGTTATCTTTTTATTGCCTTTTCCAATGGCTATTCTTATTGTCCCCGTAATCTTCCCTGTCCTTTTTGCATACTTGAAATAGTGTTTATGCCTGGTCGACTCTTTGTCTGCGGCCAGAACCCACTCCTGTATAAAACCCTGGAACACGGATTGGCAGTATTGATAAACTAATAAATAAAGTAATGGTAATGGATAGAGGCGCGAGCTTTTCTACGTGGTCAAAATTGTTAGTTAAATTGCTACGGGTATTGTGCGACCCTAAATATGTGCGACCCAAGTTGCTCTTCTGAGCTATATTATCCCGCTGTTCTGTGGAATGAATGCCTAAGAGCACCTTTTTGGTTGCGAAAATGCACCATAGGTGCCTTTTGCTGCAAGAAGTGCTATATTCAAAATTAACGAAAGGGTACATACACTTGTGTATTATGAAATGCAACTCTCTTTATTCTTTCAAAATCCAAAATGCTTATGTCAAACGGAGAAACGAAGTACCGTGCTGTGTGTGGAAAGTTAACCGCAGTTTCTCTTGTAACTGCATAAGGTCACCTCGTTCCAGTACTTTTCCAATACTTCGTCGCCTGCACGACATGAATTGAGAAACAATTTTAGAGCAAATACATTTCTAGGCGCCTGCATTCTGCTTTGAACCTAAGAAAGTATTTAACGCGGGAAAATCTCTTGAAGTTAGCGGTCAGACCTCACGCTAATTTCGTCCCACAAGTAGGAACAAGAACGTTTTAGGAATGTAACACCTTCATGTTAGGCTGTGTTAGGGAAGAACCCCACACCATATAGGGCTTCGACATGCAAAGGAGCAAACAGTGCATCTATTACTCACAACCGGTGCAAGTTTTTAAGAAATGTAGCGGCGTCATTGCTTCTCCCGTTGTTATTCTCTTAACGACTTCTCCTATGTGTTGAGCATGCCATGCCGGCGCCAGTCAAAAGCATTTGCTGTAACTAACGCAACATGGCGCTTATATGGGGACAACGCATCAACTCGTGCGAAATTAGTGATATTTAAATAAGTGAGCATTTTTCGTAGTACATAGCAAGGAGCAGGACGGGAAAATTGCGCATTAGCATTTAATCAAGCCAAGCCATACGACTGGAAAGGAAAGCAATACAGTTTCCACAGAAACCTCGTAGTTAAAAATGTTCCTCTCAATCCAAAGTTCCAACCCAGGACCACCGCATAACCGCCACAGTTGCTCTACCAAAAGAGTTAACCGGGACGGCTAGCCTAAAGTATAGTATGAGCGATGTGCTCAATAATGCGAAGTAGGAGCGTTGCTGTTCCAATGTTTTGGGGCGAATTTGCCAAGGTGGAGTATATTTGTAATAAGTGAGGATTACTCGTTGGTATCCACGAAGAAAGTTCATGATTTTGGGCAGAAACTTCGTAGTTAAAGAAAAATTTGTCCCGGCCCGTGTTTGGAACCTAGGACCTCCGCCTCTTCGATGCAGTCCCTCTACCAATGGAGAAACTAGGGCGGCTAGGGTGTGGTTGAGGAAGAGTGAATTGATCCATAATAACCTATCCCCGCCAGCTGCCCTGGTTTATGACCGCTCGCGCTACAGAGAGGACTGAAGAGGGCGATACACTGCGGATCGTACGAGCAGCCCGCGACCGGGGAGCCAGGCGCACTGAACTCTGCTCTCGGGGGTTGCGGCATAATATATAGGTTTCTTATACAACTGAAAATCGAGCTGATAACAGACAAATTCAAGGCATGACTGGCGAACACCAGTGCATGGAGCTATCTTCCACTGGCGTTGCAATATCCGGATTCGGCGTTTTCGGCAACTGTGAACAGAAACGCCAAGCCATGCCTGCAACCTTGCTCCTCAGTTGGCTACAGCCACTGATTTACAACCTGCAGCACTGACGCTGTTTAGACTTCGTTCTCGAAATTGCTCCCGGTAGCCTTATAGCGGGGAGTTGTCGTTGAACTCCGACGCCCGCACCGCGCTCGGAGGCTGCGCGAGACCACGGAGCGCCATGTAGTTCAGCCAACGCCGGTGACCTACAATGGACACGCCTCATCACGGAGCAGGCAACGCAGTGACCGCGGGCGTCCCTGAGAGGAGCAGTAAGGCGGAGAGCGCAACAATCCCAAGCAGCACAAGTTATCGGCACAATATTGGACATATATTGGCACAGGCCGGTCCTACATAGATCCAGAGTGTAACCATTCATTTCCATTATAGGGCCGCTTACCTGTGCTGCTTGGGAGAGTCTGGTGCGAGCCATAGAATTCTTTGGTAACTTCGACCACCGGGCAGGCTGGCGTCGGAGCCCAGGCAGGCCAGTCCCGCTGATTTCAGCATGATAGAGAATGGCGCCCGAGTAATTCTGCTGGGTCGAATGCAAAAGGCGACAGCTTCAAAAGGTAGCCATTTGCACATCACAGGAAGAAAACGCACCAGAGCAGTTATTGCAGCGGTGCACCAGGGAGGGCCCTGGTGCAGATGGAGGGGGATCTACCATTTACACCGTACCAGATCACCTCTGCCGCCACAGCCTCCTTGGCTGTAGTGCGGCGTTCGCAACCATGGTGATGGCCCCGGACCGGAGTTACAAGTTCTGCACCAAACGTGAGGGCCTCGTGATGAATAGCAAACGTCACGGGGCCTCTGGCCTACACCAGGACAGCGGTTGTCTAGCGCCCGAAGCGGCTGGCGTCAAAGTCAAAGCATTCGTTATTTTGAAAGTGAAAGGCATTACATAAAAAAATATTTGGACCGATAGCCGTGCGGCTAGTGAGAAGGTTTACTACAAAACTGAAACAAAATACCCCGGACAGCCGTAATGAGCAAAAATTGAACAAAATAAAATAAACACAAACAGTAACAAAGAAAGGCTTGGAACAAAATGCGCACTTGAAGTAACACTTAAAAAAACCACAGAGCGATAAGGAACAGGAAAGAATAGTTCACAAAGGTCAACAAACAGTTAAGAAAAAAAAAAGGTGGAGGTCAGCGCCCTTCCTGTGTTGTTTATAAAGAAAAACTTGCAGCACACCTTAAAGTTATTTGCAAGCTTCACATTGATAGGCATTGTAATCAAGACTTTTCCGCTGGAAAATTGAACTAAGCGTTCCCCGTATACATTGCGAGAGGCAGGAAAATTGAAATTTCCATTTAATGCATGTCTTGTGTTACGGTACGCTAATAAGAAGAACTTTGGGGTAGAGGAGTATTAGTATTAGTATTATTATTTACCAATACACAAAGTTTGTAGTAGCCGCCGCGGTGGCTGAGTGGTTATGGCGCTCGGCTGCTGCTCCGAAAGACGCGGGTTCGATACCGGCCGCGGCGGTCGAATTTCGATGGAGGCGAAATTCTAGAGGCCCGTGTACTGTGCGATGTCAGTGCACGTGAAAGAACCCCAGGTGGTCGAAATATCCGGAGACCTCCACTACGGCGTCCCTCATAGCTTGAGTCGCTTTGGGACGTTAAACCCCTATACACCAAACCAAACATAGTTTGTAGTGAGCGTGGATTCAAATCCATGGATTCAATTCATAGATCCATGGATTCAATTCTTCGTCGTATTTGCCACCCCTGAGCATGAACCAGCAGAACCGGGGCTCAGCTGCCTTCAGTTCGTAGAACTGGACCTGCTGCCCGAGTAAGCGTAAAATTGTGCACAGGTGCGGATCGTGATTTGGAGAGGGAGAGTGTGGGAATCAGTTTTCGCTCTGTATATTTCCTGTACAGTTTTCCTGTCGTCTGCGAATGGCAGACTACAGGAAAGACCGGATCATTAAGAGTTACTTGGCAGCAGCAAGGGGATTTGTCTATTTTAAATATTTTATTCTGCACCCACAATGATTTATATTTCAGCGTGCCAATGCAGGGCCGCTTCACCTTTAAAAACGTCTGAATGTCTTTTACGAGGCATGTCTGAGATGGAAGTCGGCATTCGACATACCTTGTAGGACTTAGTTTAGTATCCTCGTCATGGTAATCCAGTTTGCCTCTCTCGACGAGACACTGTGAAAAAAAATATCACCGCTCTTTTGTAGCAGACTTGAGGCCTGCTTTGTTTTCATGTGACGGTGAAAGCAAGTGATTTTTCAAAACAGCAAAATCTCCACCTTTGTACAAACTGTAGTTTGCTATCATTGGCACTAGTAACTCCGAAATATGCCATCAACTACCAAAAGCAGCAGGTACCGTAGGTAACTTATTTGCTAGGTTGTACTCTACCGCAATATTACTTGAAATCTGAAAGAATGCTGCGTTCAGTGTAATATTTTGGTTGTAGGCAAGAAAGGACTGCTAGGAAACCACGAAGAATCATCCAAAAATAATTTAGAGGAAGGCTTAGAAATGTCAGTATCACAGTGTATGACAAACTGTTTGAAAACAATGAAGGGGTTGAGTTCAAATGGCATGCAATTACATTTCTAAAAAGTACTAAAAGGCAACTACATATTCGACATCAGAATACAAGCCATAAGAAAGGGTTTTCCATGAACCCTACACCTAGCACTTCCGTCAGTGAAGGTTCTAGGTTACTATTCGAAGTAAATTCTAGTGTGCATCCTCCCCAGGTAGTCGAAGTTAAACCGGAGACCTCCAGTACGGCACCATTTTCTTCCTTTCGTCTGTCACTCCCTCCTTTGCCCTCTTCTCTCACGGCGCAGTTCGGGTGTCCATCGAGATATGTGAGGCGGGTATTGCGTACTTTCTTTTCCTCAAAAACCAATTTCTATTTTTCATTCCATTCTGTGCCTGTGATTCCCACCCAAGTCAGCAGCCTAATATACTAGAAGCCAGGCTAAGGCCACGTTATTTCTAACAAGTGAGCGTCATCAAACATAAATGCAATGTTCACCATATGAATTTAGCGAAACACCGTACTATGCAAGACTTTGTATTTTTACATATGTCTTACTACCGTTCCCACCTCAAGTATTTTAGATAGACAAATGGTAGATAGACAAATAGTCTGTGCTTAGACGTGCCAGAAAACGCTGCTATATATTTATATAAGCATCTGCTGCGCAAATGTATTGCTGGTCTGAATACCATAAAAATAACCGCTGGTATGGAGCGGTTCGCTAGTTTATTTTTGCATGAACCGACATTCTAGACCTGTGTTGGGCATTTTTTGTGTAACATTTCTTGCTTTGTTTATTATTTAAAGATGGCCGTGGCAGATTTAACATTGTTCTTTCACCCACATATAGGAAATATTTATAATCTTCAGCGCTTACCAAAAATGTTCCGGCCATTCTTTCCTGAAAGAAAAGGAAGAATGAATCTGAGTGTAAATGGAACAAAAAGTTGCAATAAATTCGAGTTTCTTATTCATTTCTGAAGGATCAGACACCAGCACATTAATAGAAAGGTAGTGTCTCTGGGAATAATTGATGATGGCGTAGATGTATGGTCGACGTGAGTATTGAGGAAGTCGTAGAGGTCAATAATGGAGCACAAAAAGGAATACGGCAGTCGAAACATCCAAGTCGAAAATTAAAGTATGACGTCAGCATTCTGGCCTCACGTGAGCAGTGTCGATAAAAACTGGATCTGAAATTTGAAATGACGGAATAGCGGAAAGACGGAATGTATGATCACATGTGGTGCAGTTATGGTGTCGAACCCTTGGCCCCTGACCTTGACCAATGACATTTAGTTGACGTTTGACTTTGAGTTTACCTTCGACAGTGGGTGAACTTTGGGTTGACCTTTGACCTCAAGAGCATCCGATGGGGTGATGGGAAGCCACGTGATGACATCCGATGGGGGTGTAGTAAGACCATGTCATACCACGTCTTAGCCACGTGGTCGTGTGGGTATATATAGAACGGCTACCGCGAGCGTGTAGCGGAGCTGCCATGGACGAGCCTCGGACGCTTAGCAGACGTCCTTGCTTTTCGCTGAATTCCAGGGTTAGCCAGGTTAAGCCACTGCCATTATTTATTATTCTGATTAGAATTATTTTACAAACTATTTCTTTTTAACGATACGCTTGTTGTATTTTAAACTAAAGCAGGGTTATTCGATCGATGTGCGGCAAACATGGGAAGCGTCGTTTAGGTGTCTTTCTCGCGTGGCACAATAAATCTCCACACTCTATCACACATAGATTTATGCTTTGACCTTGACTGTAGCTGCTTTCATCTTTAAGAGAGTGAAACCTGGCAATCAATACTTGCAGTCAGTGCGACGCGCGTATAAAAATAAAAAAGCAGATAATTCGTAAAAGCATTGGTTATTCATTCGTAATTAATTAGCGCCGTGCAGGATTTCCGCAGAAAAACAAAACCTGGTGCACTGAACAGCAATATCCTCTCAAGGACCACTTTTATTTGTGCCCTAGTATATTCAGTTTGTTCTTCTGTCTTCAGTAGAATGTCAGTATGTTCCTTCGCGTCGATTTCGTAATTTGCGCGTATGATGGTCACCACTAAAAAAACGAGAACGATAAAATTTAATATATTCCCTTTTTCAAAATTTTTTTTTTCCTGCAATAAGTTGAAAACCAGGTGGTGCTTCCTATCTTACTGTGCAACTTTTGTAGTTCACAAGTGTTCAAGCTATTCAACACACAGGAAGAAATTGGTTGCGCTGGCAATATTTAGCGCAGATTCCATTATTCCTAACAAGCAATTTGTTTAAGCTCCAGATTGCATTCCTTCCAAATACATTTGGGCTTCAGCCACAAGGACTGAAAATTCACCGGTCACTTACGTAGCAAGATCCATTTTTTTTGGATGCACTGCGGAGAAAGAAAACGAAAATAATAAAAAAGTCGTGCTGCCGTGAACAGCAGATAGGCTATTCTTTAGTTTTTCCATTTTGCAAGGAAGCGGCAACACGTTGAGCACATATTCCTCGCAGGATCGTTTTTACCACCTGCTGTAGTAGTTGTTTCAGCAGTTCTAGGACCTGCTTGGCGGGTATTACGAAAAATTACAATATTAAAGACAAACTGGAAACTTCTAAACAACCCTTATGGCCGCCGCGGTGGCTCAATGGTAATGGCGCGTTGGCCGTGACCCAAAAGATGCGGGTTGATTTCCGGCCGCGACAGTCGCATTTCGATGGAGGCGAAATGCTGGAGACCTCTGTGCTTCGCGATGTCAGTGCTTGTTAAAGAACCTCAGGTGGTCGAAATAATTTGGAACCCTCCACAGCGGGATCGCGCATAACCTGAGTCGCTGTAGAACGTCGGACCTCTAAAACCAAACCCTTCAGTTGAATGCTCATTTCTCAGCACAGCTGTTCGAAATTTCATATCAACTCAAACGCACCCCTGCCGGCTAAAATGTTGGCGTTTCTATTAGAAACACGAGATGAAATACTGAAAAGCTTTCGGATTATAAGTGTACCCCGTGTTTTGCCGTAATAGCACATATTTGCAGTTTTCAATATACTTCCCGTTGCCAACGTATCTCAACTTTCTCTTCTGAGCTGCGACAATGTTAGGCACAACTTCAACATAGAGATCTCAAATATCCTAGGCGATACACTGTCCTTCTGGAACCTCAAATTTATGCTGTCCTTGCCGCGAGAGGTCTTTAATAACAAGTTGTACCCAGTCAAAAACAAGCGACAATACGGTATCAAAATACAGCAATGTTTTGCAGTTTTGTCGTAACGAGAAATTATTCGGTTGATGTATAGTATATTTCTGTAGTAATGTAGTACCTTTCTATATTCTGTAGTTCTGTACTACATTACTGTTGTAGCTACTCAAATTTATATTGTTACAACAAAAACCTCCGTCGTTACTTCAAGTTCTTGGTCAGAAACAAAAGAAAAAGTCTTGAGACGACAGGAGCAATTATGTTTAATTTATCGACTGAGTAGTCGAAGGCAGAAATTTAAAGACTCCACGTTAAAAGATTATAACGGTATCGTAGAGAAAAAAAGCCGTCTCCCAACCTACTAACACAAAAAGGGAAGCTGGAGAGAGGGCTGTCGAGGTGAAGCCTGGTCTCACTTTTTGTCAGGTGCATATCGCAAGCGCTATCAATTGCTGCGAATTTTGAAAGCCTCACACAAATTTTCTAAGTATATTGTGTCAGTTATCGCAGTCGATTCGCGAAAGGATTTGTTCTTGAAGAGTGAAAAGAAATCACTGTCCCCTAAAACCTGATTGAAAATGATTTAAAACATCAAATTAGAAGAAATGGTTGCTTCGTTTACTATCAAATGCCGTTCTGTGTCTGAAAAGCGCTATGTCGATAAAGAAACCACTAAGGATTGTTTCATGGCTTTACGCACGCGCTTAGCGATACAGACGAGAAAAAGGTGACTTGAACGCATTCTTACTTTCTCTAGTGTTCCTCGCATTTGAATCTTGGGCAAGTGAGAGCATTCCAAGCTCCTTTGTGGTCCGGGTAAATCGTCGAGCTGCTTTTTGAGCGCTATAGCCACTAAAAAAAAGAGGTTTGTAAAAAATATTTTTACGTATTGCTTCTGTGCTACTGGCATTTATACGATATGAAACGTCCCAGGTAAGCAAGGCAAAAGAAAATAAAATGTTGTAACGTACTTAAACTGAGCAGACATGCGAAAGCATGTGTTTAGCCTGATTATCTCATGGTTTTGCTCTGCTGAGTCGTTGCCACGTCTGGCGACGATATTAAACTCAGGCTAAGCTCTGATGTGTTGGCGATATGCAGTGCACATATCGCCTTCTTTTCAACTCCATGAAGAGTCGAGAAGAAGGCAGTATGATTCAGAAGTTATATGCGTGTAAACTAGTCATCATTAGACGCGCCATCTCGGCTCTTCGTTTATGCACCGATGCAGACTTTCCGTCAGGTGCCGGTAAACTTTAATTGTCAATTTTAGAGGAAGATTTGTAGTCATTTTTATAGAATCAGGTGCGTTTTGAAAAAAAAAAAAAAACCTATGCCGTTTTTAGTGTGTGCTGTGCGCAGTGTTCCAAGCATGAGCTAATTACCCACCTTCAAGGTCGAGTTCTTCGGCTAATCGTTAGATAACCTCTTTTAGAATGCTTACTGGCGCCCACGCATTTTCCCAGTGCTTATTATATAGAGTATGCTGCAAAACAGATTTTTTTCAGGCATTGGACTTGTAGGTAAAGCTGTGAGTCAGTGACACGGCGCTGATTTCAAGATTTACCTCTTTGTGAAAGCGTAGACACAAAATTGCGGAAAGCTGGGATACAGTACATATTGAAAGAATCATGTTCAACAATCACGGGGAAAAATTTTGAAAATGAAAAAATTTAAGATACTCTCATAAAAATATTGAAAGTTTTAGTCCGTTCTTTTGATACGTAGCAAAATCTTTCTTTTAAAGTGTTTCCACCTATCGCATCGAACATTTAAGAGTGCAAAATACAACCAATGGTGAACTATTTTGATGATAGGAAGAATTTCAACAGAAAAAAAAGTAAGACTGCCGTCGGGTGACCTGCGCATATTTTTATTGTTATAGTAAAATCTTACATTATATAAAAAAATGGCGTTCATATATGGTTGCCCGCTCGAAAATGCTTTTTTTTCCAAGATTGCTGGGTATGGAAGCTAGCTCTAATGAGTTCATTCAGGAAAGTGTTGATTACAATTTTGTTTGTACCTCAAGCTTGGCGCATAATTGGCCTTTATTGGCTATGTGCCATGAAAGCTAACCCAACACAACTATTTTGTGAGCTTTCGCCGTTATTTTTGCAGGGGATAAATATTGAAAAAGCTCATTTTAGTTTTCAGCGACACAAATTTATAGCAATTTATTGAAAAGTATCTCGAGTCTGCGAAATTTCTAGACAGTGCCTTAAGGTCTAGAATAAAAAAGCAGAGTGCCGGGCATTTTCATACTCGGTATACTTTGATCACGTGAGGTGAAAACCTTGCAGTAGGACCTTTTTATAGATATAATAATAATAATAATAATAATAATAATAATAATAATTGTTTTTTTGGGGGGCGAAAGGAAATGGCGCAGTATCTGTCTCATATATCGTTGTACACCTGAACCGCGCCGTAAGGGAAGGGATAAAAAGAGGTAGTGAAAGAAGAAAGGAAGAATAGGTATCGGGGTCTCGATCGATTCGTGCCAAAGCGCTAAAGTTAGCAAACCACGGTGACGTTTGTGGCATCAGCGTGAACTATACTTAAATTACATGCAAAACCAGTGAAGCCGGTTCTCTAAAAATTACATTGACAGCCAGCGATGGATATTCAGCTAAAGAAGGCGCGAATTTTTCTTCCTTTGTGAATTCAGAGATGACGGCAGAAGGCGACAGTTAAGAACGGCGTCTTTCTGCATCTTCCACACATGAGAAGGAACTTTAGGGCCAATCATATTGTGAAGCGGAGATTGTCGACCGGCATAATAGAGGAGGGCTGGGTGAGAGTGTAATAAATGTTTTGTGGACTCATATATACGCTAATAAACATCTCAAAACGAAATATTGCTGTGCTCAAAACCAAAAAAACTGGCCACTTACGTTGAAGAGCTGTTCCAGAGTAATCTCGAAGAACTAAGGGGAAAGTCCGGCCGATGCGAACATAGGCAAAAACAGAAATATGTTCGCAGTATAAGAATCTTTATTCACCGCATAGCTTAGAAAGTAGCAGACGAATTCCAAGAAGGATATAGGGTCAGGATTATCTCATCGCTGATGATAGTGAATTTTTATGGCGCAATGGCATCTGCGGCTAAAGAGCGCCATGGGACAAGGTATTTTCATTTGCTCAAAGCGGGGTCAAAGACCCATTTCCCAAGTATTCACCCTGATGGTTGAGTGGTTGGGACCGTTTCCAGCTTGACCTGGGGTGGTGGAAAGAAACCTGGGCAGCGGCAGCTGCTTTTAGACGACAAGGAAATGGAAATATGCAAAAAAGAGTTGATGTAAAACCACCTGTGAGTTGCGCGTGGACGCAGGACGAATTCTACTGGTTTGAAAAACTAAAAAAAAGCGTCTCTTACAAGTAACATGTTGCTTCAGAATGCAAACGTGGGAATACTACCAGACATGCATAAAAAATATAATGTGCGGTCTGTGTTCACGTCGTGAACGAATGCCGAGTTTACGAGCATAGCACGCAAACAGTAGCGTGGATCATAGAAACCTCAAGCAAAATCTGCAACAAAGTAATTGAACTATGTTGTCAAAACAAAAGTTCGGTCACCTATTTCCAGAAATTGCACTAAGTACCTTTAAAAAACTGCCGCCACTGCGACATTGATCTATAGATCATCAACGCAAGGTCTTGAAACGCTCGTTACCGCGACCCAAGCAGCACAGGTAATCGGCCCAATATTGGAAGCGGATGGTTTCACTATGGTTCTTTGGAGGGCCGGTCTTTGCCAATACGTTTAAAATATTGGCTCAATTATAAGTGCTGCTTGGGGACAAGCACATGTTATAGCCCTCTGGTTTGCAGCAGGGCTTGCGGCTTTCCGCCCTAAGAACCTCCTGAATAAAGCCCTTCGACGAAGTGTTTGTGACACTCCAGCCTTGTCTAGGCTGTTTGTACTGCGGCCCAAAGCAGGGCTTTAGTCATCTGATGCATGACCTGCCTAGACCCATTTTCGCTGATAAAGCTGAATGTGCTCTCACTGAAGTTTAAATCGAAGGACTTCAGTGTCACTTGGAGGAGCACTGCGCATACCTTATATAGGATTGCCCTTTTGTGCTGAGGTGCCTTAAGAGGTTGTAGCTCTCATACAGAAGTGTGTAACTGCTGTCTGGAAAAACACAGCCAATGAAATATGGCAACAAATCTGCGGCTACGCACTGTTCGTTGACAGATATCACCCTCCAAGCTGCTGTCTCTTGGCATCGATGCAGTGAGGCTTCGTGCTGATGCAGGCCTGATTGATGTGTGGGGGCACTGACACACTTATTGTACCTGCTGCTCCTAGTCCCTCAAAGAGCGGAAAACATAGGACGGGCATACCAAGTACAGGCAAAGAATACAGATGCAGTTTTGTCAGGCGCCGAGTCACAAGAGTGAAAGTGTGCAAAAGGACGTTAGGGGCCTAGCACGCTCTGACATTGAGTACTGAAGCCTCCAAGCAATGAAGGAAAGGAACACAAGCAAAAGAGATAGCAACAAGGTAAACCAGGGAAAGCGAGGTGGCTACCGCAGTCCTCTAAGGGCAAGTAATGAGCACGCGATAATCTCTTAAAATAATCGCAAACTGCCACAATAATATTTTGGAGGCCACGAGAACGAATAAACATTTCTCGCTTTGAAGCTCTCAAAGTGTGGTCTTAGTCCCTTTAAGGCTGTGACTCGACAAAGAGGAGTAAGAATTTCATTTCTTAACCCACGTGCTTCAGGCACTGCTGTTCTGTGCAAAGGAAAAGTTTTATTACACACACTGAAAATTTTGTGTGCTGCTGCAAAGTGTCTGGATGATTTCGAAGCTTATGCATAAACCGTTCAGCATTCTTACCAAACCAACAAATACATTTGGCCCAACCTAATAAGTGTAAAACATTTGCACCTATCTGTGCAATATGAAAACAAATTTGTGGATAAATTTAGTTTCAAGAGGAAGGCCGTAGTTAACCGAACCTATGTGCTGTCAATCTGTAGAACAGCACATTTCATCCATGAGGAATGCAGTTGTAAATCTGTAGCTGTAAAGCAAAAGTTTTGGGAAATTACATAGTTGGCGTCTGCGCCCAATCGCCCGAAAGAGGAGGGTTTTACAAAGGACATTATATACCTGCGTCACGCAAATGCTCCCACCAAAGTACAGAGCGCGATCCAGTGTCCAGCGCCTTGTGCTACTGTCTTCATTGGCAAGTGGTCCGCGTGGTCACAATAAGACGCCACAAAACGCCTCAAAACGCCTCAAAACGCCTCTCATATAACAAAAGAAATTAGTTGTCTCATTCCGCAATTCTTTCAGTTGCACTTTGCCAGTCTTGCTTGCTGACCGCTTCAGCGTCCATGTCGTTAAGCACAAAGAATTCTTCGTCAGTGCCACACCAGGTGACTTCTCTCCCAAAGAGCCCAAATGCAGTGAACATTCTACTCAACTTAAATGCGCATATATCTGGTTTTCTCAACAACTGAATCGGGACATTACCATGGATTCTTGTGACCACGAGACAACTATACAGGAAACGAAACAGGCACAGAGCACACAATAGCAGTGGCCAAACGCACTGGTAGGCTCACCACTATTCACACAAAAAAAGACTGCTTCGAGCTTGCCGGCTTCCAGTGAAAACCTGAGAGCTTCTACTTTTCAGAGGCTAGGTCCCAGAGCCTCTCCTCTGATGATCTTGGTGGCCTCTTAGCTTGGATTATAATTACTTGACAATTTATTACAAATGCGACTGTGTCTCCGCGGGTGGGGGCCTCTGTGGTGGCGCTGTGTTCCCTCTGCTCTGACACTTCGTGGAGAACGACAACAACAACAACAAATGGCCAGCACAGCCTGGTGTTTGAGAATCAGTTGCGTCTTGTTGAATTAGCTCTGCACTCTGGCCATGTTCTCTCACCCTTCGTGACAAGGGTAACGTCGCGAAGCTATAAGGTTGCTTTTGCATGTTGCTTGTTCACCGCCGTCACTTTGTCCGATAAGCCCCAAGGAGCCAAATTGCCGTAGAAGAAGCATCAACAAACTCAACAGCTGGGATAATAGTCTGGACGATTCTGTTTTTTTATTTCCGTTTCAGGTTTCGAAGATCTCTTCCATTTGTAAACAGGGCACTGAGTGATGTCGATTCCCATCGTGGCGACCGCTATGCGTAGTTGCTACTGCTGCTACCAGGATGTTTTATTAATTTGGGGAAGAGCCACTGTTACTTGAAATTTGATGCTCGAAAGTTCGGGCAGTCATCGCAACCAAACAACTTTCAACCCGGAAAAAAATAGGTAAATGAAGAGAGTTTACAAATCTGTTCTCAAGAGGGATCAATAAATGCAGCATGATCCGTACCAGAACCTAATAGGTATAGGGCCCTTAAACTGAAACAAAAAAACAATGTAAAAGAAGTACAAGTGACAGCGTGCAGCTACGAGGATACAAACAGTGTGAAGGGATATACATTGCACAAAAAGGTCTTCGTAGTCAGTATGACGGGATACACATTGCAGCCTGGATCAGAGTAATAAGTGTTACAGGAACCGATGGGAATGAATTTTTCGCGCTTTCTATTCCCCAGTTTAACTGTTTTTGAGTGTTTCTCCAAACCAGCAAGCTTCTTATGCTTCGATTCTCTCATCAAGTTTCAGAAATGGACCCCATTAAATTTAACCATCTTGTGGTTACGCGCCTATTAATATAATTGAAAGACCACGCCCTCTCTTACATTTTTCTCGTCGTGTCTGTTTTAGCTCCGACGGTATTTTTGGCCGTAGTTTAGGCAGTACAGGTTAGCTCGTTCCTACTCTACGTCATGTCTACTTCTGATAGGCCACTTCGCAAGTAAAAACCCGCCCATTTCGTTTGAAATTCTTATGTATGTGCAAGTCTTGATGCTTCTAGACTGGATGTTACCATGTGTAACTAATCACAAATTTGCTTCCGAAGCTAACAATTTTGCCAGCATACGGAGGGCGCCCGTAAACTAGGCATTTTTCACGCCAGAGGACGCGACATATAATCGCGTCAGTATCGTTTTCGCCACAAACAGGTCCTCTACAGCCCCGGTGACCACTTTAGCGTGAGAAGACTTATGCAAAGAAGGAGGCTTCAGTGAAAACTTTTCATTCGTTTCTCGGGACCTTTTCGAACATGCGAAATAACTTCGGCTTCCATGCTAGCGTCATTCTTCTCAGGAGCCCCATTATTCGTACGGTACGAATGGAAAAAAGTAAAAAGAAAAGTAAGTGCGTTAAACGTTTTGCACTCACTAGGTATCCCACGCACTCTGCAAAGTCGCTGTACAGCGTAAAGAAGAAGAAAAAAATAACGTGCAAAGCGGTTGCACATAGTGTAATTGATGCGTAACTGATGCAGATAGTGATACTACCTTTCATTTTTTGTATACTCGAAATGATGAAGGATAACATTGTGCTCGCACATAATTGATGGGTCCTACTGAAGTGTCCCTTTGGAGCTACACACAGAAGCTTGCGGCAATACAGAGTTCGGATGACAAGAAACGGAGAACGAAATCGGCAGCCTTGTACAAGTTACTATACGCTTTTAACTTGGATACCGCGACGTTTCCGGACAATAACTTCATATGTGCGTCACATTATACACAGTGTGCATGTATTTCGGCATTTACGTGTGCGTTGACAGAACTGTATTGGAAGAGTTCATGCGTTCGTGGCGGGTTCATGTCCAGCATTCTTGCAGAAAAATTTTGAATATTGAAATATTGTAAGGTTCTAATATTGATACATTTACAGAATGGGTGCATTCTTCCAATGCTTAGCTAAATTTTTCTTTTAAAGTTTTTCTACCGCTTACGCCGAACATTTAAATCTGCCAGAGAAAAGCAAAGCGGAACGTTTTTGGTGATAGCTAAAACGTTAATAGCAAAACAGTGCTTGTATGCCGAGGGTACATCTGCGGATATATTGATTGTTACAGTGAAATGTATATATATATATATATATATATATATATATATATATATATATATATATATATATATATATATATATATATATATATATTGCGCTCATAAGCTCTTCCCCTTTAAAAAATGCTTCATACAGAATTTCTGGTCTGGGTATGTGTAGAGATCAAGTAATGTTACGTATCAGCCGCACAAAAACGGTTAAAATTTCTCGAATTGTAATGTGTATACGTTCCGCGACTAAGAAAATAAAATTCCGTGCGTCGAAATTAAACATGATGGAAAAAAAACCAAAAGGTTGAATCCGGGCTTAGAAAAGTCACCTCGGAGGACAATATTTCCTTAAGTGCGCAACGGTTTTTTAAGTAACCTTACCTCTTGCTCTCAAGTTTTCTCCACAAGGCGGGAACAGTGGAGGTAAATCACGAATTGGTTTTACGAACTGATTGAGATTAGGTTTTGTATCAATGGATTTAGATCCCAAAGTAAATTCGGCAAAATTTTAATGAAATAATTCAAGAAGATTGTGAATGTTTTTAACTGACTCTATGAAAGAATGTGTGGAAGTGTGAAATTTTTATAATTAAGTGCTCACAGGAATCTGTCGCTGGCAACGATTAGATCGTGCGTAAAGAAACCGATTAAGCCCGTAGCATTGGTGTGCGCATCGAAGGACGTTACAACTAACCTTAAGGTTGACAGAGGAATCTCCCAATAAATCCGGCGCAGTGCTGCGGGCAGCAGTCGGCAGAGAAGAATGGGTGATATAGAGGTGTAAGTGTTCAGCAGGGATCTCAAATTGTTTGTCAGTGTCAACCGAGACCTGAATAATTATAGACACACAGAGGTTTCATATAGCGCTTCACAATGCCCGCATTTTCAAAATATAATTTTCGTGGGAATAGTAAACGTTGCAATTCTAGCCTACGACTTAATGAACACGTAGGAGAAGACCCCCATATCAAGAAAATATGCAATATAAGAAATATTAGTGAAATTTTACAATACAAGAAAAACTGCGTTCATAAGCTCTTTTCCATTCAAAAACGCTTTCGTCCAGTATTGTTGGGTACGTATCTGCGATGATCAAAAGACGGCAGATTTGCATGTTGTGTGTACAGGCGCTAAAACAATTGTTTTAATCTGACAATCTTTTGTTTTTACAACTAACTTGACATTATGCCTTTTTTTCGTCGACTCGGTGGCTCAGTGGTTATGGCACTCGGCAGCTGACCAGAAAGACGCGAGTTCTAGAAGCCAGTGAAATGTGCGTTCACAGTGCACTTTAAAGAAGCCCAGGTGGTCGAGATTTCCGGAGCTCTTCACTACGGCGTCCCTCATAGCCTCAGTCGCTTTGGGACGTTAAACCCCCCTAAACCACAAGCTTTTTATTTTGCCTACTGAGTTGCCTAATTAATCATCTTAATAAGGGAATCAAATCTTCACACAGAGCGCATGCATTGTCCTGCGTATTGAGTCCTCTTCAGGTGGTCGAAATTTCGGAGCCCTTAACTGCGGCGTCCCTCATAGCCTCAGACGCTTTGGGACGTTGAACCCCCTTAAACCACAAGCCTTTTAATTTGTTTACTGATGCGCCTGGCTAATAATTTTAACAAGGGCATCAAATCTTCATACAGAGCGTATTCAGTTTCCTGCTTAGTGATACCTCTTTCATGACTTCAACTAAGAAAGCGCGGCTCTCAACCTTGTCATTCCTTTCTGCAACTCCGCACATGCAGTAGATAAAGCCGCCATCTGGGAGCGCGGCAAACTTTCGCCACTCGTCGTCATTAAGTTGAGGTGCGCTGAATTGCATTTTTTATTTTTGCTTTTAGCGCTATCTCTCAAGCGCTTATATTTTTTATTTATGCATATGTTTTACTGGTTTTGATGCCAGGTACTAGCACGCTCTTTGGACATCTTGACACCATTGAATACCTTGGAGTTTGAAACTTTTGCATTGTTTATTGTGACTACTGAAAGAACTCATGACAGTTTTATATCTTTGGAGTTTGGCCGAATCCGACCACTAGATTTCAAGACCATCGCCCTGTGGGGAGTCTCGCAAATGACATTTTGAATTAGCTTCGGTGAATTCGGAAGTTCTATTAATGGCGCAATTACAAGGCAGTTAGGAAATGACTTCCTCACCCCTGCCTTTTCATGTCTTGCCGGGCTCACTTGATGACATCATGTTTTAGCATCCGTCCTGTGTTATAATTTACACATGTTTTCATAGAGTCGCGAACAAAAGTGTTTACCACGTTATCCGCTAACGAAGCCAATTATTCTGTTAATAGCCACCGGCTGAAGTCTATATTTGCGGAGGTGAAAGAAGTGAATTTGCACTTCCATCTCCACAAGTTTGGTATCCATCCGGCGGCTACTAACAGAACTATTGACTTCGTTTGTCGATCAAGTGGTCCACAGAGTTATGTCCCCGGCTGTACATAAAACACAGCATTACCACCGCACAGGATTGAACCTAAGCCCATCTAACGAGTGCCGTTCAGTGATTGCTGAGTAGGCCAAGTTAATGGGTTTCACCAAAATACCCCAGATGCCACACAAACAGTTGTGAAGCCTTGATTACCTATTGCTACTTTCATAGAAGCTTCTTTATGTCATTATATTCAAACATCCGCCATTTAATGCAGTGAAAATTGCTAATTTCGTTTGAAGCCAATTCTTAACTGGATTGCTGTTGACTTCAGCAGTGTGCACGCAGGAGACGGCAGCTTTCGAATGTACCTTCTTTACTGAGTACTCATATTGGCAGGAATGATGCAGTAAAAGATCATAGACTACCCAGATCCGCGGACTGGGAAAATACTGTACCCGCAGACAGCTTGGATCTGCAAAACATGAAAATGTGTTAAGACTGTCCACTGTGTCCAACATATTGAGTGCTTTAAAAAAAGCAAATCAATATATAAAAAATTTGTCACCACACCTAAAATGTCAAGTAATAAATGAACTTAAACCCAAACTTGAATATGCATGCGTTGTTTGGGACCCGTTTACTAAAAAAATATAAAATATCTCGAAAGAGTACAGAGAAAAGCTGTGCGATTTATCTGTTCAAAATCATCTCGATATCACTCTAACTCACAAATAATGCGTGATAATGGCGTTGAGCTTCTTCGATAGCGAAGGAAAAATCTATGGTTGCGGTTATTTTCCACACTTTTTAATGGAGATTTAGCAGTCAACCTCACATCCTATCTGTCTCGTTCAACGTCCAGGCTTACTCGACACCGTCATCCGAGCTCACTAACTCCTTATTTCGCACGGACAGGTGTACTGAAGTTTTCGTTTTGTAGCGAAAGCTACATTAGCCACGAACTCACAGTTTTGCCGTGCTCGCATTCTCACCTTGGTCGCACCGCACCACGTGACCAACCACGTGGCTAACCGCGTGACGAACCACGTGACAACAACTAGTCAGACAACCAGACTAACCTGGACTTGCAATCAAGATTAACCAAGCCTAACCAATGGTGACTTCCGATCGCAGAGTTGGAGCACTTCGGGAGCAACGTTTTCTTCTCTTTTCGGAGCAACTGTATTCCAAACGCAGATCTGAGGCACGGATCGCGTCTTCCAATCGCCGACAGGGAGCGGTTGCCGAGCCGAGATTGCTCCGTGGAGCAGTCGGGACTGCTCCGCCGAAATCGGCGGATCCGACCGGAAGTTTGCGTGACGTTCTTATGCAGCGGCGATAGCGGCGCCCTACATGCTCTGGCCTGTATGCTCTGGCCAGAGCAAGTGTACTGCAATCGCAATTTCAGGTCTCGCGCTCTGCGCCGGATTCAGGCGCTCTGTCACAGAGCGTGCAGACCGCTCCGGGCCTGCGATTAGAATTCACCACAAGATATGTCTTAGCTTTCGCTGCGTATATCGTGGCGTAGCCGAGCTAAGCCAATGCCAGTCTTTTCCCAGAACTAGAACAGATTGGAATGACTCGTTGTTACCTGCTTCCATTGATTGCTGCATTGTTTATTTCTATTACTGCTGTTTTTACCGCCCTGCTCAGACCAGAACAAGGTCTGCGGCAATGAATAAATGAAATGAATAAAATAACTACATGGTTTAGAAAAACTTCAATAATGACACACAAGGAGCGGCAGAAATCATATGACGGCCACGAAGAACACGAACGACATGTATTGTTGCGGTCGAGCAACAGTATTATAAAAAACGGAGAAGTTTCAGGCTGGTAAAATTACCATTGCTGAATTTACATTAACCATCAGCCAGCCTATTCAAAATTCGTTCAAAAATTGCTCGCAGAACTCTAAATAATACGTTGCTCTAAACTGTGAACATATATGTCAGTCACCTCAGAAATTGTTGGACAAAATTTTTGTTCCTGCTTTTTGGACATCCTCGCGGCTGTAGCCTCATGCTAAGAAAGACCAAAAGTTTCGAAGTTTTACTAGTTATTAAACGTCACATGTTAAGGAATGTGCGCTTTGCAATCCCAGAAAAAAATATTTTTCTCTGGCACAGTTCTGTGGGAGATAGGAGACATCATCGTAGCCAACAATTCTGGACAAAACCATTTTTGAAAGGGAAAGAGCTTATCAGCGCATTTTTTTTTCATATAATGTAAAGCTTAACTTTATCAATCAATATAACCGCTAGTTCGCCTCGGCAGGCTTGAATTTGTTTGCCATTAACATCAAAAGCGTTTCCCTTTGGTTTTCTATGGTAGTCTTTACTGCTTGATGCGAGCGATAGAAACACCACAAAAGAAAGATTTTGCTACATGTGAGAACAATGGACAATTACCTTCAATATTTTCATTCCTGTACTTTACAGTTTTCTAAAATTCTAAATTTTTGTACAAGAATGTTGGACATGGGAACACAAGGGCTGAAAGCGGATGTTCTGAGCAACCTAATTGGTGCAGTGTTTGCGCCCAAATAATGCGAAGCAAAGCTTAGGACATCTACAAAGCCAAAATAAGAGAATGACAAGCTTCATCAATTCTGCTGCAAAGCAGGCTAGGAGAACTGTAGCTACTCTTACCCACTCCTGACGTTGCCATACGCAGGTCAGCAAGAACCAAGACGGCGACAAACAGCAGATGAGTGATCTTCATTGTGAGCCGTTGGAAAAGCGTGCAGACAACAAGAACTGCAGAGCCATAGTTCAAGCTGACGAGTTTATAGCGCGCAACAGCTTTTCGCTTCACCGTGTTGCGTGCAGAAAATACGTCTTGAACTTCGTACTAACTGTTCATGGCCTAACAGCACGTAGCTACGCCGGTTTATGCCGTTTTATTTTCTAGCAAATATGTGAAAATTTCTCCCTCAATGTGAACTTCGATGAAAACCCCGCTGATAATAGCAAAAAGAAAACACCCACTGCGTGCTTCATGTGAGCACGTGATATATTACCACAAAGCGTTTTGCAAACTTAACAAAAATGATAGAGACGTGCTCAAACTGTGATTTTCTTCCCGTTATTGGGAAATGCTGCCAGCTTATTTTGCCATTTACCGGGATTTTGCCGTTTACGTTTTACTTAACCTAACACCAGGCAAGATAGAAGATGGGCAGTAAAAAGCAATCAAAGCGAAACAAGTAGGTTGCAGGGAAGAAGAACATGTGAAGGATTGGCGTAGCAGTGCAGGATAGGTAATCCTAATAAGGACATAAAAACCATGTAAGCTGCGTCAAGAGTAACCTCATAACACCGCTATCGTTCTGATTACTATTGTTTTTTCTTTAATTACTTTTGTCGGTGTTCTTCTTGCTAAGCAAGTGTTAGTTTCGGAAAAAGCCTGAATATCTACTCCATGCCGAAGCATTAACACTTGATTATTTAATTACATTACCTCAAATGCCAAATTAAACGGGGGATAAACGAAGGAGCAGATTTGTGGCCTCGTGATTCTCCCTGATTGAACTGAAATTGTACCTGAGGTCATTCCGCCCCTTACACAGCGAACAAAAATTGACGACACAAGCGCAGGTGTCTGCGGGCAAGGGGAAGCTAAGCGGCCTTCTCTTCGTTCATGCGGCAGGAGAAGTGGTCGATACAGCTGATCACACTCGAGCTGTGGGATTGGTACTAAAGCGTGAGAAAGGGTTTTGCTATGTTATGATGTTTTGCTAAATTCAGAAGTTGAGCATTGCATTTTAGCGCACTGACACTCGCTTCAGATGAATACGTCCAGTAGATTAACCTGCCGAGTCGTTTAGCGTGGCTTGTAGAATATTAGAAGGGTAACTAAAATGGATGTCAGAAGCAGAGTATGAATATCACTGTTCGGGTGAAACACATTTTGACCCCGTAACACTGTATACTAAAGCTTACAAAAAATCTACTTATCATTCTTCATTACATCTTCTTATCTTTGTTACCTTTTTTTGTTCGTTTTTCTTGCTCTCACAGCTCATGCTTACTTATTTTTCTGAATTGTATAACCAGGAACAAGACGCTTTTAGGTTGAATTTCAGTTTTTGTTCTTTTCGCATGATTTATAGGCACGCCCTTCTGAAGAGCTTTGTGCCTTATGGTATAAAATATGAATAGATAAATATATAAAGAAATAAGCTAGTAATATCATTTAAATAGGCTGTGCTAAGGCGCCGTGCTTGCGGAAAAAAACACTTTCTTATGGGCTGCATTTTTGATCTCGTACTGTGCCACTTGCTTCAGCGCACACTTAAAAAAATTTTGAAACACAGGCTTTTGGGCCAAAAATATCACTGTGCTGAGTAGTGTTACCTGTGTTTGCGGACAACAGGAAACGGGTGAATCTTCTTAGCGAGTAAGCCGGCCAACTAATTTTTAATAATAATAGTGTAAATTTGAGATTTATAGCTGACCGTTAGTAATAACCACTTGAGTTTCAAGAATCTTGAAAACGCAATTACCCTTGACGCTGCGGCTCGGCAAAATTTTGCTTTTTCGACTAGTTACATGCACTACAGCTAGGGGTTGCTTTGCCAGCATATTTTCGAAAAGCATGCATCTTCGCACGATGCAGCCAAATTTTGTCGAGTCACTGCGGCGAGTGTAATCACGTTTTCGAAATACTAAAAACTGATATGGCTAGTACTAACTACCGGATACAAATCTATAATTGCAACTAGTTGGCGATCTGTGATAGTTAAAAAGTTTGTTATAATAAATTAGTTGACCAGCTTACTATTTGAGACCATTCACCGACTTTTTTTTTTGTCCGCTATGAAGCAAAAGCCATATTGTTATCACAAAAAGCCTACTTTTGAAAATTTCTGTAAGTATTCGCTGAAACTCCTGGTAGATTCGTGTTTTACTAATTTTTCGAAATGTAATTTCTTTTCTTCACCCTTTCCTCCTTCCCCCCTCCCCTTTGCTGATTATCTTCAGATGAACTTGTGCCATATCTGGGCGACATTTGTATGCCCTGTTATATATGATTTTTAGGGTTCTAACGGAAGTGTTACGCTGAGCGCAACATTCTTTCGGATTTCATGTTTCACAAATTACCCGATAAGTTGACGTCAGGAACCTACTATATTTTTGGCAGCTGATGACATATTTCGGGATCACTAGTGCCATGGTTACCACGTTAGCGTTTGCTTACAGCTTGAGCGATTGTTGTTATAAAGGAATGCTTGTTTCCACCTTTGAGCAGGTTTTGAGCAACTGTGAGCAGGCTTCATATTTTCTACAAAGGAGCGATGCTTCGTCTTTCGCAGTGTCTTGTCGACAAAGGCACAAAGCCTACTGACTGGATCGACGATACAGAGAAGGTCAATACAAAGACGGTCATGACCTGTCTAATGCTGTCGTCCTTCGCAGACATGGTTCGCAAAACAGAGCCAGAAAAGTTCACGCAAGAATTGGACCTTCTTGGCAAGCTGAAATGTAAGTGCTTGTGGGCGTCGATGGAAACATTTAAAATAGAGAAATTCTCCTTTTGGGTTGCCAGTTAACAGCAAATGATCTGGTTGGTCCTATAATCCACCACTCGCATCACCTGGCAGCGCATCCCGCGTCTGCTGAACCCCATATGCTGAACTGCAAAACGCACTTTTTAAGACGAAAGCCGTTAATGGCTCATGTTGGCGTCCGTTCGTAGAGGGTGTCACACTTTTAACTCGGGAACTAAAAAGATAGCAGAAAAAAAACGGTTGCTTCAGATAGAGGAGGAAAAAATGAACCTAGAAGCTAAGGTTGATGACTTTAGAATAATTAGTTAATTGTAGTAAAAAATGTCGAAATAGCGCGGAAGTCGATGTAACCACGGGAACGTTGTGACGTTACATCCAGGAGAAGTCGTCACGGCATAGTGAAAATTGTCAAAGAATGGTCGGAAAAATGCCGGATTTGTGTCAGATTAGATGGAAAATTGTGTATTAAAGCGTAATTATTACTTAAGATCCCCGAAAGATGTATAATTTGGGCATCAATATAGTCACGGGAATGGTGTCACGTCACATCCACCAGACGTCGTCACGGCATTGTGAAAATTGGCAACTAAAGTGTTGAGAGGCGAAAGTAGACCATTCTGTGACAAAGTGTCTGGTAATTTTTTGTTTCAATTCCTCGTCTATTCGTGACGGAGCAGCGCTTATCATTATGTGACCCATGAGTGATCAGTAAACGACGCATCCTCAAGGGAATGAATGCAATATTCGGTTGAAAAGAACGATTGAAATTCATTTCATAACTGTCATTACCTACTGATAAACATCGCTTCATTTCACTTTATTACAAAATACGGCTATTCTCTGGTAATTAGCATCTTGAGCGGGCCTTTATATCGATACTGATTTTGCACCTGTTTGGTTTTTGTTCCCTTGGTGTCAAAACTGCCGCAAGGACGAAAGGAATTTACATGTTCTTATTTGTGGCTTTTTCCTCGTTTGTAGCGAAATTCAGTACTGCGTACGATACAATAAGTAAATCGAACAGTTGAACTAACTTAACGTGATCAAATGAGCACACACTCTAGGGTGGTTATCATTACCATTTCTGCCATTTGACAATGCACTGACGCTTTGAGATGAAGTCTGGCGAACGTCATTTGCATAAAGAAGCCTGAAGGTTAAGTTGTCGAAGAAAATAAAAATTCATATCTACACTTTTTTATACACCTACTGCACCAATGTTTACATATGGCTTGATATGAAATGCGTGGGAACGCTAAAAAGAATAACGTCAAGACCATTACATTCGAGACCTGTGCCTCTTCCTTGTAAACTCGTCGCTTCACTCATTAGACGATTTTATCAACTTGTTCTCTAGACTACACCACCTTCTTTGATTTACTGATCCACGAGGCAGTTTACTTGAGTTTTATTTTGCAGTATTATATCTCTCTGGGGAGGCTATCTGGATTGCATAAAATAGTGGCTGGAGGGCTGGGAAAAAATGAGTGTCAAGTTTATTACACGTAAACGAAAGTTGAACCTAAAAGTAGGAGATCCTTGCCCTCATTGCGGAGTATCAAGCAGTATCAATCATTAGCTTTGTGATAGGCAGTGCGAAAAGTTTATACTAATTTAAATAATATTAATTGCTCGCCATCAGCTGCGTCATCACAGTAATAGCGCCACGGTGCTTTTGGCATAGGGAATCGTTTTGACGGCGCCGGCATCTTTTGCTCTATACACTTTAGATGTCGTTATGGAAATGACAACGGTATTGGCGATGACGGCGCTGCCTTTCTGAGAATCGGACGCTAGTAATCATTGATATGTGTGCTGTTTGCTACTATGCAAGTCCTAGCTGTATGTGACATGCGGTAGTTTTCTAACGTAGTCTAAAGTTAAGGCTTATTTTTTCAAAAATGCTTCTCATACTATAAATGAGGTGCAAATCTATGAGGTCTGACCACGGTTTTCAAGAGATTTTCGCAATTTAAATGGTTTCTTATGTTTGGAGTAGATGGGTGCGCCTAAGTATGCATTTGCTCTAAACGCGCTTCCCAATTCAATCCCTACAGGCAACGAAGTACTGGACGCGTACTGGAAGGAGATGGAAGACTGTGATCACGACAGAGACTGTTGATCTACGCTCGCAGTAACAATCAACACACTGCGTAGCATTCTGTTACACCGGTTGGTGCAACCGCGTTTGATTTTGAAAGAGTAAAGACATTTGAATAATGAAAAACAGGTGAAAATGACTTTTTGACATTTGAATATAAGTCTTCCTACAGCAATATTCACCTCCTGTATATTTGAGCAATAAAAAGGCACCTTTTCGGCGCTCATTTCACAGAAAGCTAGATGAAATAGACCGGAATTAGGAAGAACATAAATTGAATGAAAGGAGTTGAGGAATGGCTTATGTCGTAAGCGACGGATCAAGGTGTTTAAATAGGCCGTTTCTAACATCTCAGCCGGTTTAGACTCTCCTGCACAGCACGGAAAATTCACAAATAAGAGTTTAATTTAGATTTCTCTCTTCTCTTCAGGCTTAGAAAAAATAAAGTGCCAAGACTGACAAATTATAAAAATATATGCGAACAAAGGTTGAATAAAGAAAAAGAAACAATATTGAGGTAACAGACGTTTAGGGGGCTGTCAACACAGCCATAAAATAATGCCACAGAACTAGAGGTAACGGCGTGACAAGCACGTAGTGCTATATTTCCAACACATACTCCGAATAGGCGTCCCTGTGAGATGGCTTGAACATAAAAATAATACTCTTTGCCTTCGATCTCTTGGCCTTCGTTCCATTAAATTAATCTATCAATATTCGCATTCGTCAATATGCAGCCGCCGCGATGGCTGAGTGGTTACGGCGCTCGGCTGCTGGCCCGAAAGACGCGGGTTCGATCCCGGCCGCGGCGGTCGAATTTCGATGGAGGCGAAATTCTAGAGGCCCGTGTACTGTGCGATGTCAGTGCACGTTAAAGAACCCCAGGTGGTCGAAAGTTCCGAAGACCTTCACTACGGCGTCCCTCATAGCCTGAGTCGCTTTGGGACGTTAAACCCCTATAAACCAAACCCCATAAACCATTCGTCAATACGCGCTAAACAGTCACAATTTAGATGTGCGTCGCGTGCTAACCTTCTCTACCGCAAAGGTTGGCAGCGCAAAAACATAACATTTACATCTGCGCAGTAAGTATTAAAACAATGAAAAGAGAAGAAATGATACAGGCACTTTTACTGGCGTCGGATTGCGCATTATCAGTGGCGCGTGCAGGCAGAAAAGGGAATGTCGGCAGAAGCGAAAGGAAAAGTTTCGATTAAACGTTCGTTATAGTCGCGGCGTGCGCCTAATTGATGCGACGCCTTTTTGAAATCCATGTACTGAGCTAAGAAAGTAACGTGGAAGAAATATAGTCCATCCAGTCATATACGCTTTCACTTTTCTACGTCACTGCCATTTGCACTCAGTCACCATGTCGGTGACTAGTCGTGTGAAACCTTAGGGCATTCAGAACAGTATATGTATGTTGAAGAGAAAGTGCTGGTTATTCTTGTAGGTCAATATGATTTCAATATTATAAGCACGAGACCCATCTTTAAAAGTGGCCGCCTGAAGTGATGAGTTCCACAAAATACGAGATGCCACATAGCAGCTGTGCAGCGCAATAGCGCACTGAATCGGCTCGCGATGAGTTCGTCATCAGCTGAACGCCTCGTGTGTTGCGAATACATGCAACATCATGTGCTTTTCGGTGCAATAATCGTGGAACCCTCGTTCACCACTCATTCGGGATATGGCGAGCTGAGGCGGCATCACGGATTCTGTAACTGTGGCGGCGACACCATACTGCAGAGGCTTTAAGCCTCGGGGATCGCATCGCAACCAGCCATGTGCATACCACATCATCAACTTTTGAGTGACAGCAACGCTTACCCACGAAGTAGCGATTTCCATTTAGAACCCCTAGGAGGAGTACATTGCGTCATGCTGGGTGTGACATCGAGTATAATTGAACTGGGTCGTGAAGGTTGAGCTAGGTTGAGCCATGTGCCGGCGGCGTTAAATGTGAAGTGCCATTAAGAATTTGGTGGGAAATAATAAAATAAAAGAAATAACTTCAGCATAGTTTTCGGTACATGGCCTAAAACCACCTTCTATTGACAGCAATTTAAAAGCATTTCAGTCGCAAAAAATTGCTAGGAAATTGCAATGGTTTTCATATAAGCAAAATATTAAAGGTACGAGCGTGATTAGGACACTACACTTTCGATGTAGACGTTGTCAATTTCTTACTGATTTGAGGGCTGCTGCTCTTAACACCGCCAATATAAAGTATTGGGTTGCTTAATGCTGCCTTCGGAGAAGTATTATTTCACAAACCGCCGGGTACGTGTGCGGGGAAAACTTTGCCATACCTACAGCCCTGATTTGGATTTTAAACTGGCGGCAGCAAAATACAAATATTCGGCGTTTGCGGATGCTTTAAATCACTAGGTCGTCCGCTTCTTTGTTAAGTTCAGTTGTTTGTTTGGTTCTTAGTCTTTTTTCCACAGTCACAAATTATCATTTCATTACTTTTTTCTGTGTACATTTCATCTTTACTTTTCCTTCGGGAAGGTCTTCACACTCACTGGGGCTGTGGCGAGGGCTAATATGTCGGTTTACCTGCCGCAATTAAAAATTTTGAGATACGTCCATAGTGAACATTATACTCTAGGAAGGAAAATAGTAGCGCCGAAAAAAACATACACAGCAGAAGAACGACGTAGGACGAGAACGAGTTGCCCTACGTCGTTCTTCTGCTTTGTGTGTGTGATTTTTTCCGCGCTACTATTTTCCATCCTCGAGTACAATGAACCTTCTAGCCCCAAATAGAAGTTCTTTTAAATGAACATTATAGTTGGGTCGTTTTTCGCAATCATCATGCAGGATGTGAAAACAGAAGTTTATATGAAAGGTATATTTTGAGGAGAAATACAAACTTAAGTATAGATGTCCGAATATATAGTATCGGTAAGTAAAAGGATAACTATTTAAAATGTCTTAGTAAGCAGTAATAAATAAAGTTAGAAAATGTGGTTGGGTTTTAACTTAGCCAAACTGAGGACACGTTAGAAACGGTGTGTTTAGCCTAGTTCGCTTATGGTTTTGCTTTGCTGGATCGCCCGCACGCCTGGCGGCGATATTAGATTCAGGTTAAGCTCTGATCGATGTTACACAGATCTGATTTGTTCATGCCGCAGATGGAAGTTGATGAAGACGCGTACATTGCACATCGTCGCGACGATATGGAATGTACTGCGCGAGAATGTGTTGACGTTTAACGCTTGGCTTGATCGGCCGCGTCGACAGCACAGTGCCCTCGTGCAGCGGCCAACGACACTGATCTGTCCGCGCCGCCGCGGGTTTGAAACCCTGTCGCGGCAGTATGCCCTGTTGATATGCTAGGTTTCTCCATGGTCACTTCCAAGGTCAAGCTTCACACAAACTTGATCAGCCGGTTAAACCTCGTGGAGCAGTGCTTCCGCACTAGAACCAGATGCTTCCAGGCAACAAAGCGCTGGCGCTACTAACTGAATCATCACTGCAGCCTATCGGCCACACGTTTACCTAAAAGCCTTGCACGCTGTGCTCTGGATTTCGTCATCATATCTTTTAACCAGCTCGCATTGAAGCGGGTTTGTTTGTAGCGGCGGCTGAGGTGAATATTGCTCGAAAGTAAGTAAAGGACGCTGTAAGTCTCTCACTTCACAGTCTGCACCTCAAACGCGCTGTACACCTGACCTGAAGGTCGACGACAGCTAGGTCGCCGACCTTCAGTTGAGTTGACCTTTAGTTGAGGTGACGCTATGAAAATCGCAAGAAAGACATGTCTGCTGACCGTTACTCGAACTAGTTGGCCTCCAGTGGTGCGGATTTGTGGGCCGTCCAAAATGACCGACACTTTCTTGAGCTGAGCCGCAAACGGTACACTTGTGACAGAGTATTACGGTTCTGTGTGCACCACAGGATTGTATAGTTTATGGTTTATGAGGGTTTAACGTCCCAAAGCGACTCAGGTTATGTGAGACGCCGTAGTGAAGGGCTCCGGAAATTTCGACCACCGGGGGTTCTTTAACCTGCACTGACATCGCACAGTACACGGGCCTCTAGAATTTCGCCTCTATCGAAACTCGACCTCCGTGACCGGGATCGAACCCGTGTCTTTCGGGCAGACAGCCGAGCGCCATAACCACTGAGCCACCGCGGCGGCTCACAGGATTGTATAATTTTACTCTTTTGGTTATGTAACAACGTATATTCATTCCGTAGCCGCCGCGGTGGCTGAGTGGTTATGGCGCTCGGCTGCCGGCCCGAAAGACGCGGGTTCGATCGCGGCCGCGGCGGTCGAATTTCGATGGAGGCGAAATTCTAGAGGCCCGTGTGATGTGCGATGTCAGTGCACGTAAAAGAACCCCAGGTGGTCGAAATCTCCGGAGCCCTTCACTACGGCGTTCCTCATAGCGTCAGTCGCTTTGGGACGTTAAATCCCCCATAAACCATAAACCATAATAAATTCATTCCTGCTTGGGCCAAGCAATGGCCTGCAGTATTCTGAAATAATAATAATAATAATAATAATAATAATAATAATAATAATAATAATAATAATAATAATAATAATAATAATAATAATAATAATAATAATAATAATAATAATAATAATAATAATAATAATAATAATAATATTAATAATAATAATAATAATAATAATAATGATGATGATGATGACGATGATGTCGACGACGACGGTGGTGATGATGATGATGATGATGATGAAGAAAATAATAATAATAAATCAGTTATCCGGCCACCATGGCTAGCCACTTCAAGGTCACAGATTCACTTCTTTGTAGTGTATGTTGCCCTTGGTGTCCGGCGGCACAGTCATTGGGAAGTCGGGTCACGTCATCGTCGAGGTTTTCTTTGTATCCGGCGTCTTCATGCGGCGTTTAAACTGAGCCACTGCCTGACGTTTCAGCTGTACTTTACGAAGTACAATGGAATAGAATTTTATTAGAATATCGTAATAGAGTTAGAATAAGATTGAAATAAAGTGTGAATACATGGAATAAATTAGAAATAGAATTAGAATAGCGTTGACGTGCTACAGCATTCCTCGCACGTATGTTTCTGAAGTGCCCAAGGTGTTTCTTTTATTCTCACAGCCCAAACAACTCCATTCTCGGCGTAACGCACGGCTCAGCAAACATAGTCGCACAGAGATCTCCCAGCAAATCGAGATACAACAAACGCATCCCCTATTCTTTCCAGCTTCCTGGTCCCTTCTTTAACTGCCTAAGGCAGGAATTAGTCATCAAGACCTACAACAGTACAGTGTTTAGACGACAAAGAATGCCTCTACGCCTTCGAAGTACACTTCGTTGTTTTGAGGAAAATATGGCCTGGTCAAGCTTTTTTCTTCCGCTTCGAATAATTTAGTCTCAATGCCGTCTACCGCCTCTTGCTCAAATTAATGCTTGCCGAATTGCAGCGCTAAGTGCTTCATATGGCAATGAGTGCGAAAGTGAATGAAGAAGAAACAAAAGCTAATATTTTGTCGTAATCTCCTCTGAAAATTTCGTTGTGTATGCAACCACGCCTTGGCCAACTCCCCATGTGGGTATGTGCCCTGTTTTCAGAAACGTGAAGGGACTCACCGTTTTGTTTCCTCAATTTTCATTCCGATTTTTCTAGATCTCTCAAAATTCTTGATTTATTTTCACAGACTCCTGCATTTATATTTGAGCCACTTGAGGTAAACCTGGATGACCCCGCAGTGGGGCGTCTGCTACATGCAGACGTTGGTGATTGGTGACACCACAGGTTCCTGAGCATCCGCAGGTACATCCCCGCAAGGGGATGATGGTGAACTGTGCACCCCACAGACCCGAGCACCCGCGCTTAGCCGTGCGTGGCATTGCCGTGTCCGGGGAAAAGGGGATCCTGGCGGTTGAGCCGATGCCCAGCGCTTGGACCTTTAAGGCCTCTCGGCAGAGGTAACACACCACTTTCGCCCCAGCTTCCTGTAGACGGCACCTCCGGCCTGACCCGACCGGGGGAAATCGGCAGTCACCTTTTCCTGTCCTCCTTTCCATCTTTTACTTTCCTATCTTCTTTCTGACTACTGCCCTATCTCCTCGTTTCCCGGTTTTTTTCCTTTCTTCATGGGCGGCTAGGGTTCACCTTGTGTGGCGAACTACCCTGTTTTTCGTCATATTTGGTTATAGCTGAGGTGTACAGCTGGCGAGGGCAGGACTTGCGTGCAAGCGCCTGTCCTGTCCCCTTGTTGGGCTCCGTGGTGGGTGGCTGGCACCATGGCCGAAGAACATTTTTTTTTCCATGGCAGCCTCCTTACATTCAAATGATTGCCCTCTGAAAAGGGGGAGGACCGATGACACATCCCGGTTTTCAACTAAAGAAGACAACTCCAAAGTACCACATCGTCAACAGTAAAGAAACAGAAAACCCAGTCAGACAAATATCCCCGTTACTTGTTTCAAGAGTTCTTACAGATTCCTTGCGCCCTCAGTACAAAGTCACAAAGTTGGCTAGGGGTGACCTCCTGCTCGAAGTGCTCGACATTACTGAAATATCAAAGCTTGCAAACATTGAATTGGCGATATTCCTGTCTCTTTGGCGATATTCCTTTTGGCGATATTCCTGTCTCTGTTACACCACACAGATCATTGAATACAGCACGTGGTGTCATCTCAGACAATGACTTTCTGCACCTAACAGAGGAAGAGATGCTTGAAGGACTTTCTCCACAAAATGTAACCAATGTCCATAGAATTACAATCCGCAGAGATAACGAAAAGATTCCAACAAAATACCTGGCCCTGACCTTTGCCTCTTGCACTTACCCGAGTGAATTGAGGAAGGCTATGCAAAAATCTTCGTTCGATCGTTTATACCCGTGGAGCACATCCCTCCTTTATCCCTTCCCTTACGGCGCGGTTCAGGTGTCCAACGATATATGAGACAGATACTGCGCCATTTCCTTTCCACCAAAAACCAATTATTATTATTATTTATACCCAACCCTACACGCTGTTTCCAATGCCAGAAGTCCGGCCACGGCTCCCAAAGCTGCCGCGGCCGTAACACCTCTGCTAAATGTGCCTCAAATAACCAGCAATCAGACGATCGCGATCCCGCGCCACGCTCTGCAAACTTTGAAAGCGACCACGCCGCTTATTCAAAGTCTTGTCCTGCCTAAAAGAGCCGCCGCGGTGGCTGAGTGGTTATGGCGCTCGGCTGCTGGCCCGAAAGACGCGGGTTCGATGCCGGCCGTGGCGGTCGAATTTCGATGGAGGCGAAATTCTAGAGGCCCGTGTGCTGTGCGATGTTAGTGCACGTTAAATAACCCAAGGTGGTCGAAATTTCCGGAGCCCTTCACTACGGCTTCCCTCATAGCCTGAGTCGCTTTGGGACGTTAAACCCCCATAAAACCCATGTCCTGCCTAAAAGAAAAAAAGGAAATAATTACATTCAATACAAAAGATAATATCACATTTAAAGAGGCAAGAAGGCGTTATGCAATGTCACAAGGCACTTTCTCCTCCTCCCCATATCGCCGCGGTAGCATAGTGGTTATGGCGCTCAGCTGCTGGCCCGAAAGACGCGGGCTCGATCACGGCCGCGGCGGTCGAATTTCGATGGAGGCGAATTTCTAGAGGCCCGTGTACTGTGCGATGTCAGTGCACGTTACAGAACCCTATGTGGTCGAAATTTCCTGAGCCCTTCACTACGGTGTCTCTCAGCCCGAGTCGCTTTGGGACGTTAAACCCCCATAAAACAAACCAAACCTTCTCACCCCACACAAACGTCGCCGATGTGATGCGCGGGCGCGGCGCACGACACCGGTCTCAGGCGCCTGCCCAGCTCACACATAGAGAGGCTGAGGCTGGGCCATCCGTGCCTGCGGCAAATGCAGCGAGAGCTGCTATGCCACCACCGAAAAAGCGCCCGCCGGCCACCAAGTCGGCAGCCCGCAAGGCTTTTTAGTTCAGGAGAAGCCCACAACCTCCCTGCCCGCGGGCTACCCGCGGAACTACAACGCCTCCAGTGAGGCGATGGACACAAGTCACAGCTCGCCTCCGCTGCTGCGGATGCGGAGCTCTCTTGATCGCAAAAAAATAAAAAACCTTAACAACAGGTCTTCAACAAGAAGGGACCTAATGTTTGATTACACCCCCCCCCCCCCATTATCATGGCGTTCCTTATCCACTGTAACTGCAGTGGAATTCTAAATAACTATAGTGATGCAACAGATATCTTAAATTCTCTATCTCCAGTAGCACTGTGTCCGCAGCAGACCAACTTGGAACCTTATCATAAAAATATTTTAAAAAATTGTCTTTCGCCGCGACCGGGACCAGGCAAATAGGCTCTCTTTAGGCGTTGCTATTGTAGTTAAGAGCGGCGTTGCAACCCATGAAATAAAGCTTCAGACGAATTAGAAAGCCGTTGGAGTCACCGTTCTTAGCTTTAAAACAATTACGGTATGCTCAATATGCCTTCCACGACATCTCGCTGTAGCGCTACAAGGTCTGGAGGAAATTCTTAGGCAGCCAGCAGTGCCATGCCTGGTAGTCGGGAATTTTAAGGCGCGCTCCTCATTTTCGGGGAGTGAACACAGACACTAGAGGTCGGATTTTAGAAGATTTTATTCTGAGCAACAACGTCTGCCTGCTCAATACAGGCGAACCCACATATTGTTCTTCATCCTCAGGAAAGATGAGTTGCATAGACTTGTCTTTTAGCTCTTCAATCGTTTTTTAACGATTTTAGTGGAATGTTCTTAGCAACCGATGCGGAAGTGATCACCTTCCAGGGTTAATTAACTTTTCATCGACATCATCAATCATTCCAACTAAACCACGCCGTTTGAAGCTGCACTTAGCTGACTGGCCACTGTTTCGAGAAGGGGGCTCTACCGGAGAAAATATTTTCGTATGATCTAAGCATTGACGAACTAAATGAAATTTTTACAACATGTACCACTGCGGCTGTGCATCTAGCTGTTCGACAGTCGTCAGGAGTAGTACGCCATAACCACAAGAGTTGGTATAACCAAGATTGCAGAGGAGCAAAAAAGAAACAGACTAAAGTCTGGAGAAATTTTCGCAGGTATCCAACGGCCGAGAACCTTATAAGCTTTAAAAAGGCACGCGCAAGAGCACGACATATCCGTCGCAATGCTAAAAAAAACTTCATGGAGAAACTATGTGTCGTTTATAAATAGTTCAAAAAAATGTGGAAGCAAAATCCGCAAACTAATGGAAGCTTTTCTCCTTTCGCAATTCCTTTCCTAACACCTTCGGATAGACAAACAAGCATTAGTGAACAGGCCGACAAACTAGGGGAACATTTCGCCACAGTTTCTAGCTCCTCACACTACATACAATCTTTTTTAAAGTACAAGAACACAATTGAAAAATGATTGCCGACAAGTGGCAGTGCAAATAAACATTACAACAAATTAATTACACTACAAGAAATCCGTACAGTACTGTCCGCCGGCCAACAGACAGCACCAGGCACAGATGAAATCTATTATGAAATGCTTGCTCAGCTCTCCGAAGGTGCTGTAGAAGCTGTTCTGAAATTGTTCAATAAAATATGGCAGCCTGGAAAAATGCCAGAGGCGCGCAAAAAGGCCGTGGTTGTGTCATTTCTGAAATCTGGAAAACCACCAACTTCGGATGGTAGTTACAGTCCAATAGCACTTACGTGTTGGCTTGCTAAAAGTTTTGAAAGGGTGCTAAATATTAGGTTAACGTTCATCCTTGAGTCGCGCAAACTTCTTGATATCCGCCAATGTGGATTTAAAAGAGCATGCTGTACAAATAACCATCCCGTCCGTCATGAAAATACAGCCCGTGAGGCATTCAAACAGCACTGTCTGGCAGTATTTTTTTACTTGGAAAAACCTTATGATACCACCTGGAGGTTTGGGATTCCTCGTGACCTCGCGGATCCAGGTATCTGTGGCAGGTTGCCGAACGGTTTGAAAGACTTTCTTTCTGACCGTTCATTCCGTGTACATCTAGGTTGCACGGTTCGCGAAAAAAATTCATCCAAGAAAATGGCGTACCGCAGGGGTGTATTCTAAGTACCACATTCTTTATCGTAAAAATGAACTCAATATCGCAAATATTTCCAAAGTCCATCATGTATTCCGTATATGTTGACGAACCTTCAAATTTTATGCACATCTTCCAGCTTATCAACGTGCAAAAGACAGATACAGCTTACACTGAACAAACTAGCGACTTGGGCAGACCAAAATGGATTTAAGCTCTCTCCGCAAAAACAGTTGCTGTTCTTTTTTCACTGAAAAGAGGCATGCAGATTGATCCCACCCTGCACTTGAATGAAATTGTTCTTCAAGTAATTAAAACAAGAGCATAAATTCCTAGGCATAACTTTTGACAGAGAGCTCACATTCTTACCCCACATAAACACCCCCAATAAGAATCTTACCGATCTCTAAATATATAAAGATACTCTCACGGAAACACTGGGGGTCCGATAGGTTATGCCTTTTACAGATCTACCGCTCCGTAGTACGGTCCACTTTGGACTATGGATGCATTGTGTATGGGTCTGCAAGACCATCATACCTAAAGAAACTGGCTCCCGTACAAAACCTGGGTCTCCGTCTATCAACTGGTGGATACAGAACATCCCCTATTACAGTCTATATGTAGAAAAAAATGAATCATCTCTTGCAAACAGAAGAACAATGCTTACATGTGCATATGTACGAAAATAAGATTCTTACCAAAACACCTTCGTTACCCCATAGTTACCAATAAACGACAATCAATCAAACCTTTGTTATTACGCTTTGAAGATGCATGTCATGAACTGGGAATACTAGAGGCTCTGCCTAAAATTGCCCCGAGCACAGGATCTATTGCCGTCATGGCACTTGCCTTCCCGCTGCGTGTAACTTCACGCTAACAGAGTTTCGTAGAAAACAAACACCACATGAACACCTACTACAAGAATACTTGGCTTTGAAAGAGAAATATTCAAGGTACATGGAGTTTAACACGGATGGCTCGAAAACAGCGATGTACGTTGGAATTGCCGTAGTACAGGGGAAATGGGGAAAAAATAGCAAGATTGCCAAGTTATGTATCAATTTTTACTGCCGAATGTTATGCAATGTGTATCGCTCTGGACAAATAGTACATGAGAACATCGAAAACAGTACACTATACACCGATTGCCTGAGCCTACTCACTGCGCTGCAGTCAAGAAATGCGGTTGAACCCTTAGTAGGCAGCATCATACACAACATAGAAAAAGTCAACACAAGGATATATGATAAGGTTCTGCTGGGTTCCGAGGCACGTCGGCACAGAGGGTAACGAGAGAACAGACTCAGCAGCAGTACGAGCTGAAAATGGTGAAATCAAAAATGGGAACATACCTTTTAAAGACTGCATGAAGCTGATACTTAAAAAATTAAAGAACAAATGGCAGAAAGAGTGGCATAATGAACTGAACAACAAACTACACTTCATAAAACCCACCTTGGGGAAATGGAAGTCATGGAGACACCAGGAACGTTTCACTGAAGTAATCTTATGTCGCCTTCGCATAGGACACACACACCTGACCCAAGACTACTTACTTACAAAAGAAGACAAACCTTTTTGCGAAAGATGCCTAGACCAGCTCGCACTAAACCATATCTTTCAAACCTAGAAAAACTAAGAGACAAGTATTTTAGTGATTTTTATAATCAATGCATTCCATTTCACCCGGCGCTTCTCCCGAGTAATAATGCAATTGTTGACATTTCTTGTTTTTATTTTTTTACGAGAGGGTGGTTGTTTTAATAAACTGTGAATGCTTCGCTTTTATTTGATTTACCTCAGCCACTTTCTCATTCCTGAGAAGGCTGAGGCGTCTATTTCATTAGTAGGGGCATCGACATCCTTGCCGAGCTAAGGATGGCTGCGTCTGAGGTTACCTGACTTTCTTTAAAGCATTTACCATTAAGCCATTTCAAAAATTTTTCTGCCCTGTACCTTCACTAGGCGGTATGAAATAACATTTTAGGATGTTTACACAACCGTTTTGTTTTTATATATAAAATACCGCACAATACAATTTTCTATACCTTGCGTTTCGCGCATGATGGTCTTAGCCGCCTATGTGCCATAAAACCCAACACAACACAACACATAAACCTGGATGAGTTTTCTCCTGTGTGGATCTGTACCAAACCCTTGCCAATCCCCCAACGGCGGTATGTGCAACCACGTTTGAGGCAACAACACAACAAGCGATGCCACTACACATAGGCCAATCCCCCATGCGTGTGTGTGCCTTGTTTGAAGAAGAAGAAAGGATACAGTGCACGGAGCACCTGGGGTGAAGAAGAAGGAGGCTCTCGCATCGAGAAGACGAAATCCAGGCCACGCGAATAACGAGAGGGATCAATTTCCAAGCAACAGTTGCCAGGCCTGCCACGTAGACTACCGAGACTGGCCGACCTGATGGCGACCCCACGAGTGAGACCGCCTGTGCCTACCCAGGACGAAGAGCTGGAGCTGTACTGGGAGCCTCGGTACCACTCCTACTTTTACGCCGGCGTCATGACGCCACCCACGCGACAGCTGTTCAACTTCCGGGGCAAACCCATCATGCGCCCCACCGATACGCACACCTGGACAGCTGTCCATGTGGAGCCGGCGGTAGCTCTGCCCCGACACCCAGCTGCACCGTCGCCCCGACCTGTCATCATCCATGAAGACGGGCATGTAAGCATGTCACTCCTTTTTCGGTATCGCTGAAGCAGGCGCTGAAATTGACTTGGCGGCTGTCTTTGCTGCAGATCGAATGCGTGGCGCAGAGAGAGAGAGAGAGAAAGTTTTATTTAGGTAATTCACTGGAGCCGGGTGGTCGGGGCCCCTAGTCCAAAGCTCCGCTGGCGGCAGCTGACTTGCGGACTAGCTGGACTATCCAGGCTTGCCGGTCCAGGTTGTCGCTGGTCAGGGCCTCCTCCCACTGCTCGCGTGTCGGGTGTGGCACAATTATTTTGTTCTATTTTTTGTCCTGGCATTCCCAAGATGTATGGTAGAGCGTGGGGCTTGTTTTGCACCAAGGACAGTAACTTGGGTATTGTGTGGGTTTGATCATGTGTAAAATGTGAAGACTTGGATATGTGTTTGTATTCTCCAGTCAATGCCATCTGAGGAGGACAGTTGTTTCTGTGGCGGTGAGAAATGTCGTCTTTCTAGCCTAAGGTGTTCTAGCCTGTCACCATACGGCCGTAGCTAGGAGACCGTATGGTGGAGACCGCGTGGCGAAGAGAATTTTTCCGACAACTTATTCTTGGCTGTTCACGATCTTGTATGTAATCGCTACGTATAACCGAATAGGAGCGTGCTGTGAGTTAACATATAATTCTTCTAATGGTAATAGAGACTTGCATCTCTACCGAACTGTTTTGAGGCTTTGTTATGATTGTGGTACTCAACCGCTCTTAGGGAGAATTTAAAGGGTTATAATAATAACATGAATTTAAAAAAGGACAGTGGTGCCTGGCGGCGTTCTGCAAGGCCGTTTATCCAAGCAGCACAGGGAATCAGCCCAATATGGGGAATGTAATGGCAAAGGCTGATCCTACAAAGGACCAAAGTGAAGCCATTTATTTCCAATATTGGGCCAATTACCCTTGCTGCATGGGTAAATGTTGGTCGACAGTGCGCGTCAGCATTCTTATTCCATCTTAGGACGAAACATATGGATGGCTGAATGGAGTTCGATTTGCAGACTTGCAACATACGCTTATTACTTTCCCTCGTTGCTTACAAACGCATAAGTAAATGCGGAAAGAATACCATCGAAGCTTGTCGACGACATATTATTCCAGCCCCGCTAGAAATTTTGGAAGCTAAAATTCATAATTTCTAAATGCCCAGTACAGTAAAAATTGGCAGTGGCTTAACTTGGTAACCCTAGAATACAGCGAAAAGTTTCTGCACACTTGATTACTCATCGCGTGGCTTCACATCACCCCGTCGGATGCTCTTAAGGTCAAATGTCAAAGGCAAACACCGAGGTCGACTCAAGGTCAGAGATCAAAGGTCAACCAAAGGTCATGGGTAAAAGTCAGGGGTGAAGGGTTCGACAGCATAACTGAAGGCTGTGCTGAAGGTTGTCAGGTCGTTGTGCTGCCTACCCGAAGACTGCTTTACCTAGCGTAGGGCAGCTCTTAACTTCAAAAACCTATCACGGCGACTCAATGAATTTGGCTTTCGCGTGGAGTTTTAGCGCCCGGGACGGCCGCATTTCAGTTAAGGCGAATGGTAAAAAAAACTCAATATGCGATGCGATGTCAGCGCACGTTAAAGATCCCCTGGTGGTAGGCATCGTTTGATCCCTTCACTGCGGCTTTGCCGATAGCCCATATGTACTTCATAAATTTTAACTCCAGTTACAAATACTACTATGATGGCCAATTAACGAAGAAAGAGGCTGTAATGTACAATACGCCAAAAGGCAAAGCTAGATAGGGATGGCGCATTTATTGGAAATTTGTTGTATAAGGAAACATCTTCAGAAATCTCTACTGGCCTGGTGTTCTTTCATCACGGTCTCCTATCTCGGTCTTTAGACTCTGAAAAAGCATGTTGCCCAGAGATATATTCTTTCTAAAGAAATTTGATAATTTTCGTGATGTTTTTCTTTGATATATACTACATACTGTCTTTGACATACTTCGATATTTTCTTTTTCTAACCGTGGACGCCATGAAGTATTGGATCATTTTTGGCATGTAATTGTGTTTAGTCGAGCTGCACTTCCAATTTCTGCCACCTTCATCGCTTGAGTTTCAACAATATTGATAGGTTGGCGGCGGCAGGAAGTTATATCATTACTCCAACTTTACACAGTTGTAGCGAAACAAACGTAATTTTTATATTGAAAGTACAGGTACCCTCTCACACTATTGTACACGCCATGACATTAATTCGTGCTCACCCCTGAGACATCAAGCAGCTTGATAAAGACAGGACCTACAGCAGGGTGAATGAAATTTTTGTTATAGGCTGGAAAACGTTTTTGATGCGCCATGCAATATCGACCTATGACTCACTAGGCGAGAGTAATTTTATTGTCTGCTTTTTAGTTTGGCTTCGGAAAAATCCAGAAAGAGAAGCATGAGCTCCGACACCGCCAACAAATGGCTGTTTTTACGGGCGATATCTGTACTAGAGTAGTATTTGTCTAGGATATGGTTGATTGATGAATGCGTGCAGTAATTTGAGCTTCTTTTCAGTTCTTCGAAACAGGCTTGCGCTAACATCACAAATAACCTGCGTCTTGGGGAATATTGTGGACCCTAATATGCCTGAGGTATTGAGCGCGTTGTAAGAGCGCAGGCTAGCATTACCGTGTCAGAATAACGTTTATTAGGAGGAATGAATAAAAAATTATAACCACATTTTTTAAACAAGCATTTTCGCGCGCTTCATATAGGCTACTTCCCACGCTTTCCTATAAGCTTCTGGCAACAAATTGGGACAACAGACTGAAAACATATCTGGATAGTTGCCGCTATTGTTTATGTTTATGTTTATATGAGAAAAAAGTTTGAAACAAAGGGCTGGCGCGATGAATCGCTTCCATAGTCTGCAACCTCTTCGAACACAGTAGCTCTTTTTGAAGGCCTAGTATATTCGTTGGTATTTCGCTTTCCTTGCGGTATTGTCCTTTGATTTTAGGTGTTTACTCGCGCCTAATATATACGTGCATTTGCTGTACCCACGACACAGCTAGTTAAATCTGAGTTTTCATTGGACTTATTGGTGTATTAAGCCACCCAGTATGCAATCATCGCTGCCGGGTTAGGGTGGTAATGGTGAAAGAGGGTATTCAGATTTGTCCGCATTGTGGATGCAATTTCCGCAGCAGCAACACTGCTTGAGTTTGCGATTTATAATGTACGGTAGAATATAGTAGAATTCCTTCTTTTACTTTTTTACATGCCGTGTTATAGGCTCTGCTCGCTCTTCCGATGTCTTTGTTCTATGCGCTTTGAAAGTAAAAAAAATAAAATGGTTTTGGGGAAAGGAAATGGCGCAGTATCTGTCTCACGTATCGGTGGACACCTGAAGCGCGCCGTAAGGGAAGGGATAGAGTAGGGAGTGAAAGAAGAAAAAAAGAAAGAGGCGCCATAGTAGAGGGCTCCAGAATAATTTCGACTACCTGGGGATCTTTACCGTACATTGACATCGCACGGCACACGGCCACCTTTCCGTTTTTCCTCCATAAAAACGCAGCCGCCGCGGTCGGGTTCGAACCCGGGAGCGTTTCGCCCGCATCGAAACTCGGCCGCCATAGTGAAAGTAAACTGAATGATATTTACATTCGTCAACGTGCTGGATGCTCGATCACTCGCGCAGGGCCGACGGAGAGAAAGCGGCAAAGGACGCCAGATTTCGTGGAACTTTCTGGACCACCCAGTCAACCGGGACGGAGCCACAGAAACAATGAGCGTCGTCGCTAACAAGGGACCAGTTTACACGGCGTTGGGCGGAGGCGTGTGCTGCGCCGTGCTGTTTGTGGTGACGGTGCTTATCTCCGTGTACATCTTGCTCAGAATCTTTGCTGAAGAAGACCGACGCCGCACAACCGAAAGGCGAACGCCAACTCTTGACATCACCACTGAGGAGGAGGACGCTATTCTCACGGTCTCTGTTCCTGAGCGCCCTCTGTCCTCGTCATTTGCGACAGCCGCGTCCCCTACTACGGCGTCAAAGACAACAGGTCGACTCCTGGGAGAAGTGGCCAACGACACCTTCTCCGCGACTAACATGTACGGCGCGGAAAGTGGTGCTAACGTGACTCGCGCAATCCGCGGACTTTGAATTGCCAGGATCTACTGATTACCGAAGAGCATTTCGCCAGCGTTTGGACTCGGAAGCATTGGTAGTGCGGCAGCGTTCAATATCTTCGCATTTACGCAGTTGCCTTACAATTAGACCGTACTGCCAGTGCCTGAGAAAAAATAATATTTTGGTGTGTGATGTCGCTGCAAGAAAAGTAGTCGGCAAAGAAAAACAATGAATCCGAGCTGAGCGACAAGTTTAAACAAAAATGAGATTACGCCGTGAATAATAAGGTTCTACTGTTTTTGTATCGATAGCTACATTACGGTAGCATTTCCGCCTTCAGCGTCGCGGCGCCGTGGTGGTGGCGGCGCCGCCACCCTGTGATGCGCCGCAACCCCGTGGCTGTGCCGCCACGCTGTCACGTGGTGCGAAGCAGCTGCCGGTGGCGCGGCGCCGCGGCTGATCACGCGGTTCGTCACGTGGTTGGTCACGTGCTCAGTCACATGGTGCGGAGCAGCTGCTGCATCCGGCGGCGCGGCGCACCGGCGAAGCCGAGCTGCTACAGCTGTGCGCATGCGCCGTGTCAAGTGGGACGAATATGAAGAAGGAACGCCCAGCGAAACGGAACGGCGAGACTGACTTTGCAATTTAACTGAGCAAGTTCCACTCGGCCAGCTGTAGCTATCACGTCACTCCAGTTTTAACGAGAGCTAAATCCCCGCCAATTTTTGAGTTAACAACGTACAGTTATCATTGGAGGTAGCAGTTATTATGGGACGAACACTTTCAAGCTGTGCTCTTTTAGACTTGCAGGTTCTTGACCCCCGTCATCGTGTCCAAAGCTAAGATCATTCTTTCAATGCGCTTGGTCGTGACAAATGAAAAAAAAAATAGGCGACACTTAAGATCCGCCTTAAGGATTTGATGCGATAGTGTTAATGAATTGTTGCCCATATGCGGGGAATAGGCCATTCTCAACTTTATATAGATTTTCTGGGTAACGGAGCATTTAACGCTATTGCGTGAAAATGACGGTCGATCTGCGTTGCATGGAATCGGTCACACACTACATTCATGGACACCTGGGAGTCCTCATACCACTTCTGGCGCAGTGGTGCAGCGTTTAAGCCATGCGCCACTGCTCTGCAATGGCAACTCCTGCCATCCGTAGGGCTTGTTAGACCCAGGTTCCTCTCGCCGAATAACCTCTCGCGAAAAATCATTAATTGAACTGCCACCTGCCACGGTGGGCAGTTTGCTCACAATCCAATTGGCAAGTTGCCAAGGGCATATGTGCCGGCTCATCAAGGCCGGATCGAAAACGGTACAAAGTGAGAGACAAGGGCTTTTCGGTTGAGTGAGCGTACTGAAAATCTAGTATCAGTTGTAGCAGATGTTTAGACTGGTCGGAGCGACAGGCACTTGCTAGCTTATGTCGGGAGCGATTTTCAGTTGAATTCTCCACCGTTGATCTGTAAGTTTGAGATGTGAACTTGGCAGCTCACTGCAAGACACTACACTATTTTGCAGTAGCTCAATCTTTAGAGATCTGGCCGCCTGCAATACGAGAAACGTCCCATGTGTTATCTGTATCATCATGACTCGTTCATTGCCCCAAAGATTTGTCACCTAACCTTCTTATATATATATATATATATATATATATATATATATATATATATATATATATATATATATATATATATATATATATATTAGTAACCTTGTGTCAATAATTGTAGCCGTGCAATATGAAAAGAATGCCCGTGACCATGGAAAAATAAAACAAGCGTAAAATAACAATGTTCACACATTTGATTGGGAACGAAATAATTTTTTTTGGGGTGGAGACTTTTTTACTCTATTTACTTCATGAATGACCGAACTGAAGTACACACAAGATTTCGTATTAAATTATCGGTCTTTTTCTAGCGGGCACACAAAATACGATTTTGCTCGGGTCAGAACCTCCTCATTAGTGCTAGGTAGAAAACGGCCATGAGTGGGCAGTACCGAAGGACGGAGCACTCGCGTAAGAAAATGCTGCGTAGAAGGCGACCACGAGGAGCGCTTGCACTAGGCACATACGCGCCTCAGGCCAATCCCCCGCGTTGGGTATGTGCCATTAAGCCCGAGGACATCATCACCATCGTCATCGTCACGTGCACGCAAGAGACGATTCTGACTGGCTCTGAACATCCGGATTAGGACTTGCGCTCTAAGAACAAGTGACATTAAGGTCTGGCGTCAATGAGGTCACCAGTTTTACAGACCTTCGTATGGCTGGCTGAAGCGAGAGGTGCGGTTGGTCGCCCTTCTGCCGACGATGCGAGGTGAAAAACCACCGCAACATTGGAAGGTCGCACACTGAAGGGTGGTCGTGTGGTTGTATAATATGTGTTGTGTATTATTTTTCAAGAAAGCAAATGAGGTATAACAAATCAGACATTCTTCGTGCTAACTGTACACTCCGAAAGCTGTTGTCGCCTTTTTAGTGATTAGCACTGGATTGGGCGTAGAAATGCTTCCGTCGGTGCTGCGTAAAGTCTTCAAGGCAGCTGGGGCCTGAATCCCCTTTTTGCCGCAAGCCTAGTCGCAGACGTTCTGGGACGTCTGACCGGGACCGTCATTCAAGCTTTGTTCTCGCAGCTGCAATTCGCAATACACTGGTTTATTCTTTACAGGTAGAACACTGCATGACCTTGCACAATCAGCAAATATCTGTTTAAACGAACTATCCACATGGTTGCAAAAAATAACAAACTTCAGTTGAATCTACTAAAAACGATGTACGCGGTATTTAAGCCAATCAATAAACATAAAAATGATTAAATTGCAATACAGAGGAGAATACTTAGAACAAGTAATTGTGCTAAAGTTTCTTGGGGTATGGTTTAGGGAAGACTTCTCTTGGATCCTCATGTCAGTCACCTGCTCACCAAACTTTCGAAGTCTGTTTGATGTATTAGAAAAAAAGCATCTCTTCTACCTCTATGGCTAAATCATTAAATATATTACTCCCTGTTCTATTCTAAGCTTTTGTATGGCGTTCTAGTCTGGGGAACGACGATAAAAGGGAAATATAATAGGCTACAATTGCTGTAAAAACGTACCCTCTGCATTTGTGTGAGCCACACCGGCCCTATTATATTAATGCAACGAAGTTTTCCCACATTTCACATTTTACCACCAAATAAATTATATTTATCGATACTAGTGCTGCTAGCGAAGCCCTGAATTAAGGAACCGACCATGAGCTCAAGCAACTTCCCTTTTGTTTAATAGTTTTCCTGCTTCTCATTAAAAACAAGAAAGGCTTAGCTACAAACACGTCGCACATCGTCAGCCAAGTAGAAGAAACCTAGCGAAGCATGTAGTCTCCTTAATATATCTGTGGCCATCCACATTTAATATTGTTTGATTACAACCCAGACATGTTGATGTTTGCAGTAAATTTTTTGCGAGGTGCAAACTTAGCAGTGTGAATTAGAATTACAAATAAAAAACACCTTAATTACAGAAGGTTTAAAACTTAAGACAGGTATAATACCCTAACAAGAACAAGACTAACCCAAACAAGACGAGTACGACGCACCCGAAATAGTTCGCGGTCGAACGGAATGGCAGATAAATCAGGGGATAGTTGTGTAATAAGAAAGTAAATAGAGGGATAACTTTTTAAGACATAATAAAAACAGATTATTAAACTAATTATTGCGTCATTTGTCAGACGGGATTCCTGATGAACGGTTTTGAACAATAATATTGAAAGATGAGTTCACGAATTCCAGCATTCAGGAAGACCGCGCTTAGAAAGATAACATGAATACGGGAAAATGTAAGCATGAGCGGCGTTACAAATGGTATTAAATATGAAGTTATTGCGCAAGTAATGTGGAGTGGCATCAGGGTGCTTCACTGAAAATGATTTTTGAGAAACCGAAAGGGCGCAGTAACTTCCTCACATCGCTCGATTGACAACCAAAACGAAGGGATAAAGGAGGGAGGGAAAGAAGAAAGTAAGAAAGATGTGCCGCAGTGGAGGGCTCAGGAATAATTTGCATCACCTGGGCATCTTTAGAGTGCGCTAACATTGCACAGCACACGGGCTCCTCTATCGTTTTGCCTCCATCGAAAGGCGGCCACCGCGGCCAGAGTCGAACCCGGGTACTCCGGATCAGTAGCCGAGCGCACTAACCAATGAGCCATCGCGGCGGGTGCGGTGATGTTTGGTTTCTAGAGTTCGCCCCGCCGCGGTGGCTCAGTGGTTAGGGCGCTTGACTACTGATCCGCAGTTCCCGGGTTCGAACCCGACCGCGGCGGCTGCGTTTTTATGGAGGAAAAACGCTAAGGCGCCCGTGTGCTGTGCGATGTCAGTGCACGTTAAAGATCCCCAGGTGGTCGAAATTATTCCGGAGCCCTCCACTACGGCACCACCTTTATTCTTTCACTCCCTCCTTTATCCCTTCCCTTACGGCGCGGTTCAGGTGTCCAAAGATATATGAGACAGATACTGCGCCATTTCGTTTCCCCAAAAACCAATTATTATTATTATTATTATTATTAGAGTTCGCCTATTCGCTTCGTTAGAGGTGAATGCCTACCCACCCGCTTCTCGATTGCATGAAAGCTACATCTTTTACTGTTGCTGTGCCGACGTAACGATCCTTTGCACTTCGGCAGCTACGCTGATTTGAGGTGTTACTAGCGCCTGCTGGCGCACGGTATCGTAGCCGGCGTCAGTCACGGCAGTCGCTGCAAATGCACTCCCAGGTGAAATGATTTGCGGTCCCAGGGGATTCGATAGACTGTTTCCACTTCAAAATGCATCATTGTGAACTGAAAACACAGGCTAGTTTTTAAACAGTATACTGCCAATTAAAAAAAAAACGTGGCAGAAGTAAATTGTAGTGCAGATGCAAGCGGAGTTAAAAAATCTTTTGCGCGTGTTAAAGCATAATCGTGGCATTACATATAAGTGCGAGTCAATCATTTTTATTGCATTTTTTCCTACATCTAGCCACCCAGGAAAAATTTTATTACTTGCTTAATCAAAAACAAGGCTCTAGCACTAATGAGCGTTTCGTGGAAATATTTTTAGGCTATTATTATTCGACAAATATTAATATTTTTGATTTCAAGATATTCTTTGCTTCGTGCAGCACGGTTTCTGACAGAATAAGTTTTGAAGCGCAGCGAATTCGCTTTATAAAAGACTTCTGTTGAGCAAAGATCCTTCATTGCGTCCTTATTTCTTAACTCCCCCAAAGTGTCATTAGCTTAAATAAAGCCATTGTTCGCTCTATTTACGTATAATATTCCAATTATCGCTGAGAATAACTGAAAATTTTAATCAGAAAGTCTTTTCACCGGAAATAGGGACTTAAGACGTTGAGGTGGTATTTAATTTTACATGCTGCCAGGCTTTTTTCTTCTGGGTCTCTTCGAATTTTAGTCAATAAAATGACTTGCCTGACACCCCAGCGGTGGGTCTGTAAAATCTGTGCTAAATTAAAATACACTAATTCTACCTCACTCCTTAACCACCAGCAATAAATGTAATCAGATATCGCCCCATACACGCGCATCTTCATGGATCATTCTCATGCTATCGGTTTGTGTATGCTAGAAGTTACCATAACATTTATTTCCGAGCTGTTTACAGCCAGTCATATTTTTTGAAATTAAATATAAAACTTATTTACCGAGGCTTACCGTGTGCTCGGTTTTGGTGGTTTAAAATTTGAAAGATATCTTGGTAATTTATTATTACGCAGATTAAATCAGAAGCCTCTTTGAAACAGTAACTTCAACGTGGATTAGACAAGTGTTGTGTCGGATGTCAGGAAATAATTGCTTACAAAACATCCCAAATGTTCTCTTACCCGCACTAAATTTATTACTCGTTTGTACTCCATGTTATGTTCATGATCAAACTATCTCTGCAATTCGACAAAATTCATACCATAGAAAACTGCCCAATAATGATTTGTGAAACAGTGTTCCATTTAAAAGGATATTGCAGCCGTTTATGACTACATAAGGTGCAAGGAAGATGGTGTGTTGCGTTGCAACTCCTCGCTGTTATGCTTCCTAGGCCTCCAGCGTTCGTTCATTGCCAACACTACGAAAGATGCCGGTTTAAAATCAAGCATTGCTGTTATTACCTTACCGGCGCTATTACCTTACAGCCCTTGGGCATCTCCTGTCGTGCTCGTGAAAAAGAAAGACCAAACTTGGCGGTTTTGCGTCGACTATCGTCATCTCAACAAGGTCACGAAGAAAGACGTCTATCCCCTTCCGCGCATAGATGATGCCCTGGACTGTTTACATGGCGCCCGCTACTTTTCTTCCATCGACCTTCGTAGCGGGTATTGGCAAATCTCTGTTGACGCAAGAGACCGCGAGAAAACAGCTTTCGTCACCCCTGATGGCCTTTACCATTTTAAGGTCATGCCCTTCGGCCTTTGTAACGCCCCTGCCACATTTGAACGGATGATGGACTCGTTACTCCGGGGCTTCAAGTGGACGACCTGCCTTTGTTACTTAGATGATGTAATTGTTTTCTCGCCCTCTTTTGAAACCCACCTGCTTCGCCTTTCGTCCATCTTGGCACTTTTCCGCCGCGCAGGTCTTCAACGCAACTCAAAAAAACGTACTTTCGGCCGCCGCGAACTCAAAGTCCTCGGCCATTTGGTGAATGCGAGTGGCATACAACCTGACCCTGATAAAGTTCGTGCCGTCAGTGCTTTTCCCTGTCCCCGCTCGCCCAGTGATGTCCGCAGCTTCATCGGTCTCTGTTCCTACTTTCGCCGGTTCGTCCCGAACTTCGCAGCCGTCGCTCGCCCTCTCACCAATCTGTTGCAGAAAGGCGTTCCTTTTTTCTGGGGCCCAGAGCAGGCTACTGCATTCTCCAGCCTTATCGCCGTCCCCACCAACCCTCCTGTATTGGCCCATTTCAACCCGTCTGCCCCGACTGAACTTCGCACCGATGCCAGTGGTCACGGAATTGGCGCCATCCTTGCTCAGCGACAACGCGGCCAGCACTGCGTGATTGCGTACGCCAGCCGTCTTCTTTCTTCCGCCGAGAAGAATTACTCCATCACAGAACGCGAGTGCCTGGCTCTTGTTTGGGCCATTGGAAAATTCCGCACATACTTGTTCGGCCGCCCATTCACTGTTATAACCGAACACCACGCCCTGTGTTGGCTCTCATCTCTCAAGGACCCTACTGGCCGTCTTGGCCGGTGGGCATTGCGATTGCAAGAATACACCTTTTCCGTGGTTCACAAGTCCGGTCGCCTCCATCAAGATGCAGACTGCCTGTCCCGCTATCCCGTCGATCCTCCTTCTACAGACTGTGAGTCGGATGCCTGTGTCCTCTCCATCTCCGACCTCTCCCACATTGCCGACGAACAGCGCTTGGACCCCACCCTCACCCCTCTCATCGACCGCCTCAGCACCGACCGCTGCGACACTTCTCTGGCCCGGTTTTTGCTGGACGGGAACACGCTGTACCGCCGCAACATGCGACCTGATGGCGCTGAGCACTTGCTCGTTGTTCCCCGCCACCTACGGTCCACTATCCTCGAACAACTGCATGACGCACCTACGGCTGGTCATCTTGGTGTCTCCCGTACGTACGACCGCGTGCGCCGGCGTTTCTTCTGGCCTGGTCTGTACCGCTCCGTCCAACGCTACGTCGCCGCTTGCGACGTCTGTCAGCGCCGAAAGAAGCCCGCTGTCCTGCCGTCTGGACACCTGCAGCCGATCCCAATCCCGACCGACCCGTTTTCTCGTGTTGGGCTAGATTTACTTGGGCCCTTCCCGGAGTCCTACACGGGGAACAAGTGGATTGCCGTCGCCACCGATTATGCCACGCGGTACGTGATCACTCGTGCCATTCCAACCAGCTGCGCCACTGACGTCGCTGTCTTCCTTCTGCACGACGTCATATTACACCATGGCGCTCCCCGTCAACTCCTTACCGACCGTGGCCGCTGCTTCCTTTCCCGAGTTGTTGACGAAATCCTTCGTTCGTGCTCCGTTCGTCACAAGTTCACCACTGCTTATCATCCTCAGACGAACGGCCTTACGGAGCGTCTCAACCGCACGCTGACAGACATGCTCGCCGTGTACGTATCCGACGACCACCGGGACTGGGACATAAGCTTGCCTTTTGTCACCTTCGCCTACTACTCTTCGCGCCATGATACCGCTGGTTACTCGCCCTTCTATCTTCTCTTTGGACGAGACCCCTTACTGCCCTTCGACACTCTGCTGCCCACAGCTGGCCCTGTCACTACATATGCGCGTGACGCTATCGCCCGAGCAGACGCCGCCCGCCAGGTTGCTCGACACAAGCTCTCCGCCTCCCAAGAGGCTCAAAAACACCGCTACGATGGCCTGCACCGTGATGTGCGATACCCTGCCGGATCTCTCCTCCTGCTGTGGCTCCCATCCCGTCGTGTGGGGTTATGTGAAAAACTTCTGCCGCGCTACACAGGTCCTTATCGTGTATTACGGGCAGTGACCGACGTAACGTATGAAATCACGCCGCTGCACCCAAAGTCGACGTCCGCTCCACTGAAGTCCGAAGTCGTTCATGTAGCTCGCCTCAAGCCCTATCACCCACCATCGACATCGCACGCCTAACACGCACCGGGACGTTGCCTTCAGCCGAGGGGAATAGTGTTACAAGTGGACGAATCATGAACGAAGAAGTGGCGGTGCGCGGAACGACGACGACGTTGACAGTTGGTAGCTGGGCGCTCGGTTCTGAGCTGAGTGCTGGCCTTCTCAGAGCAGCCGCCATATAGACTTACCGCCGTAACATCCCCGTAACAATATTATTAGGTGAAATTCATTGTGCTGTCCGGCAAGTTAAATATGAACTGCTTGACCATTACTCGATAATAAATGACATACTTTCAATAAGAAAAAAGCAATGTTATCAAGGTAAGGTTTTGAGAGTTGAAGAAGCCTTCTGATAGTATGCAAGGTGACATACTGCTTCAAAATTGCCAAGGAGCACTACTGAGGGGCATTTTGCTCCGGATAACTATCTACCTAGAGAGCTACTAGAAGGGATATAAAGTAAAAAACACAACTTCTCGTTAGCTTCAGGCAAAAACAAAGAAATCCAAAGAAATCAGAATTAGGTAAACTGTTTTTCATAAAGAATACATGTAAACAATAGGGACGTTTATTCAATGCTGTCTAGTGATCATAACGGAAGAAAAACACACATGGTAAAGTAAGAGATGCAATCGTCGTCTTTACATGTTTATTTGGAAATGAAGGACGGACTACCCAAATCAATGAAAATTATCTACAATACGTCTGCGCATAATAATTGCCACTGTTGTTGAAATAGGTACTGCGCTGCTGTAAATATGTGGGAAAAGAGAGCATGTTATCACAACTCTATTGATAAAACGTATGTTGCACGTAAACAATTCTTATTGAAATAAACTGATGGAACTAACTCAACTCATGACAGAAGCGCGATAAGGTTAAGTAGCAATACGCTTACCGAGCTCTCATTGTGTAGGAAATAAACACCGGTCAGAAAGTCAGAAATAAGTGCCGGTCAGAAAGTAACACTGAGTCCACTGTGCCCCAGTAATGGTGAGCACTAATAAATGAAATTTGATATTCAGGAGTAATGATATTTATATGACTCATACCTAATTTTTGTTTCTTGCTAATTAACGTTAAGAGACCGGAAGCGGGCAGAGTGGGTAAGGGAACAAACGCGGGTTAATGACATCGTAGTCGAAATCAAGAGGGAGAAATGGGCTTGGGCAGGGCATGTAATGCGTAGGAACAGCTGGTCCTTAAGGGTAACGGAGTGGATTCTAAGAGAAAGTAAGCGTAGCAGGGGGCGGCAGAAGGTTAGGTGGGCGGATGAGATTCAGAAGTTTGCAGACAAAGGGTGAATGCAGCTGGCAAAAGACAGGGTTAATTGGAGAAAATGGGAGAGGCCTTTGCCCTGCAGTGGGCGTAGTAAGGCTGATGATGATGATTTCACGTAAGCCACCACCAATGACCAACGTGACAGAGTACTGTTCCGACGTACAGTAATCGAATTCCTCTATAACTCCATCTAATTTCACAATACCAGTTCACTGTAACAGGCTGCCAGTCTATAGGAATTGTTGCTGTCTCCAACACAATGAATCGAAGTGATATGTTTCGATGGCTTCACAGTTTAGTCTATGGGGGGGTTATAGTCCCAAATCAACTCAGGCTGTGCGGGACGCCATAGTGATGGGCCCCGGAACGTGGTCGACTTGGAGCGACCATGTTGCAACGCATAGATACTGCAATCACCATGCCGTTAACATCTGAAGCCATCAGGGCGCCGCGGTGGCTCAGTGGTTATGGCGCTCGGCTGCTGACCCGAAAGACGGGGGTTCGATCTCGGCCGCGACGGCTTAATTTCTATGTATGCAAATTCTTGTGGCCCGTGTATTGTACGATGTCAGTGCCCGTTAAAGATCCCCGGTGGTCGAAATTTCCGGAGCTCTTCACTACGGCGTGGCTCATAGTTTGAGTCGCTTCGGGACGTTAAACATTCATGAACCCAAACCCATAGCTCTAGGCTAGCCTTGCTGGAAATTTTTTTTCGTTACAATTTTTCTTCATTTCCCGTACGTGACCTCTACAGATCTAGATCTCACACCCACCATTGCTTCTGAAGTCAAACCTTCGCTTAAATGAGCCGTTCCGCTGCCACTATTGACTAGGATGTGATGAATCGTCTGCGTAGCGGTGTGGCCAATAACAGTACCACAATACGACACGCCCACTCACGTGAATGATAACATTTTCATGATCCCATAGAAAAGTTTTCATTTGCTGTCCCATTCGTTGCAGAAACCGACTCTCGGGTATTTCGACCGCCGGAAGCCAGTGGAGGAGTAATTCAGAAACGGACAAGCACAAGTGCCATTGTTTCCATAATTCGGGGCCTTTTGAGGAAAATAAAAGGCGCAGTAACTATGTCGCATCATGGTAGACACCTCAACCAAGAAAGGAAGAAAGAGGTGCCGTAGTGGAGGGATCCGGAATAATTTCGACCACCTGGTGATCTTTAACGTGCACTGACATGCTGTACGATGTCAGTGCACGTTAAAAGTCCCCAGGTAGTCCAAATGATTTCGGAGCCCTCCACTATGGCACCTCTTTCTTTTCTTCTTTCACTCCCTCCTTGGTCGCTTCGCATACGGCACGGTTCAGGTGTCAAACGATGTATGAGACAGATACTCCGCCATTTCCTTTCCCCCCAAAAACAATTACTCAACCACGCGGTGCGGAAAGAGATAAAGGAGGGAGTAAAAGAAGAGAGAAAGAGATGCCATAGTGTAGAGCTCCGGAATAATTTCGATAATCTGCGGATCTTTACCCTGCAATGACATCGCACTGCAAACGGGCGGCTTTTGTATTTTTTTTGCCATGCAAGCAACGCGCAAGCAGAGCTGTCTGGGTAAGAGGACACCAACCTGGCTGTAGCGTCTAGAAAGTGATTAGTGGCTTTTTAGGGAAAAAAATGAGGAAGTCCAGTCACAATGAAGTTGTGGAGAGGAGGAGAGTGGGGATGAGAATGTGGAAAGGAGGAATGGAGATGTGGGGATTGGTGCTGGCCATATGGATGGGTTTCGCTAAGGTCACCGCTGGCATAGAACCGGCTGTATCCTAATGAATTTCGTGTGGAAGACACATGTGGATGTCGTGCCGAACTGAATTTCTTGTATTCAAGACACGAAGAAAGACTGTGCGTTTTAGACTACAATAAAAAAGTGGATTTCTGCAGCCCCATCAATTGTATAGCATTCAAGTTGCAATTAATACGTTCACAAAGCTGTGATGGTTGCCTTGAGCTTTAAACATGCACTGAACGGTAAAAGTGATGCATACTGCACCCCTGGAAGAGTATGTTTTGGCAAAATTTTTTTGAATAAGTGGACAACACGCGCTCTTTTGATTTCCCAAACTTAATACTTAATTTCCTTGGTGTGAGCGCCTTCAGTTGTCGGATAGAAATCGGTCCCGTAAATGGATCCCATGGCTAACACGTGCCGTTCTAAAGAAATCAGATTGATCACCTGTCACAATTTTTTTTTCCGTGAATTTTCGCTTTCGGGTAATTCTGGCTAATCCTTAATTGCGGAGCCACAGAACGTCCTCAAGCGTGCCTTCCGCACTACGCAGATGATGTACATATGCTACTCCAGCGACAGCTCCTGACATTACGTACGCATGTAATATCATCATGGCAACACATTTTTGCAGCGGTGCACATTGCAATGTGCGCTGATATGTATAATGTACATGAGTCGAGGTGTCAGTAATGAAGCGCTAAATGCTTCTTACCGATTCAAATTACGTAATAACGGTCGCAACTGAGAAATTGTTAGCGAAGGAATAAAATTTTACGAACTGGGCCCTAATATATCTTCGTAATCAGCACTAATTAGCGGTGAAGTGATAGAACCTCTTTGGAATGTTTCATGCTAATATATTACTGCTAAGAGAGCCCTCGAAAACATTTAAAAGCCGAAGTGCTACCTTGCTCATAAATATACTTCTTGCCTTGTAGATAGCGCTAGCTCTGAATATCCCAAAAGAGTCGAAATGAGGCTGTCTTCAGCATCATCTCTGCTACTGTTCCTGTTTGCATGGTAACACCTTTTGATTATGCTTCTGAACGAACTTTCGCTGACACTCATTAGCGACTGTGGATGTTATAGGAATTCTTAATTTGGCAGTATAGGAATTTTGCGGTTCAGATATCCCAGTAATTGCGACAATTTAAAGGCAGCCTAAGGAAAACTTCATCCTCTTATGCTTCTATTTAGAAAAAAAAAACAATTCTGCGCAATAAACTGCCTATATTAAGGTTTAATGAAGTGCAGAACATGCATATACAATTACAATGTGTTAGTTGAAAAACAATAGTTTACCCCGTTCCCCGTTCGATTGAAAGTCATGATTTAAAGACAGGAAAATGATTAGATCAAATTTAGCAAAGTAATCGAAGCATAGCGGACCCTCGATGGTTGATACACACAGAATAGTTTTCTCGTCAATGTTGTAGCCTAGCCAAAAAGCCCGTAGCGACAATACATCTACTTAATATTTTTACCTTTTTCAGCTTTTTAAACTGTAGTTATCAGTGAATGCAGCCGCACGTTAATTTAAAAACTGTAATATTTTGATACAGTTGAAATTAAATCTCTCCTTAGCACCACCCAGATTGTGCAATGTAATACGTGCTTTATTATGGGACAAATATGGGCAACGCCAGTCATCAGACTCGGGCAAAAAAGCACTTGAGAATACCGTTCTCATGTAACAATTTCTCAAGCATCGTATATACCAAAAGTGCTCTGGGGCCGTAGCATGTCATGTCGACTAAATGATTTTATTGTATTTCTGCGAGAAACGTCGAATATTTGAGCTTTCAAGATCTTTAGATTGAAATGAGCGAATCGTGAGAACCCGCCGCGGTGGCTCAGTGGTTAGGGCGCTCGAC